>VYZQ01050586.1:62914-87955 GCA_013400655.1 Mystacornis crossleyi
ATATAGCTTAGCAGATCAAGGATACATGACATACTTTTTTTCCAGCTTTGCTTTATTTTTTTTTTTTTTTATTTTATTTTTAACATGTGACATCCCCAGGACAATTCTTACTGTCTCATGCAGGACAGGCAGGTATAAATCTTGCTCGGTTCCTTCCTAGAAAAAGAGATTTCTTATGTGAAAATCTCTGGATGTAATGTGGATTTGAAAATATATTAAGAACAACAGGTCAACCTGTTCAGTGAATGACTGAAGCCGTGTGAAGGAGCAGTGCTGAGCACTGTGCTGAATGACAGACATACGGGATCCTTGGAGTCTTGGACTGTGTGACAAAGCTTCACCAGCACAGATAAGGTTGCGGGGGTGTTGAAAATTAATGGAGACGTAGCTGGTGTAACTGGAGTGACAGAATCCTTGTCATGCATNAATTCTTTGCTCTCATATCTTCAAGCCTGTCACTTTTTTAGAGTTATTTAGTTTCTCATCATTTTGGTTGCTGCTTACACCTGAGAAAAATGGGAGATGTTGAGGAAGATTTCCAGTGGAAGCAGAAAAATAAAATGTACTAAGTGGGTGGTGATTCTCCCTCACATGACCAGAAGGAAAACAAACTGTTTGGCTTTTGACTGTGCTTGCCACTAAACACCCTGTCATAGTGTGTGAGGTGAGTCACGACTTGTTTATTTATAGCCACGGCCAATCAAAGCCGACCGCTCTGAACTTCATTCAAGACCAGCGGCACTTAGGATGTCTTGTAAACTTCTGCTCTCTGAGCAAGGAACATTCTTCCTGGCAGCGAGCAGCACAGGTGCCTGGCTGGTGGCTCCTAAAACACAAAACAGACTAGAAGATCGTTGCCTGGATTATCTAGATTGGTAGAGAGAGAGAGAGAATTCCCTTTTACATCTGAAATGCCAGACAGTGAGGATCTGGGACAAGATGACAGGTACTGTACTTTGCTTGTGCTGGCCCTCCCGTGCAGTGCAGAAAGGACCGAGGCTTCATGTAATTAATCTATGTGTGCTCCTGAGTGCTCAGCCTGAGATCAGTTTTCTCTGCGTTGTAACCAATCTTCTGCTTCTTGAGGGCTTTGCCTCTAATGCTAACCTTCTCAGGAGGGAGGTGTGAGTCCTAATGTCAGATAGAGGGTAGATAGACCAGCTCTGAGGTACTTGATAAACTGAAGCAGAAGGAAAGAAAATATTGTGTGTTTCTACCTGGTCACTTTTCCCTTCATAGCCTCAAAATGTCAGGCATGGAAATAGTTTATCTGGAGCCATGCTACTGACAGAACCCTAACTTATTTCTGTGAGATAGGGCACTATGTCCCTTTGAGGTATGCCTGTGTTTATGAAGTTCAGCTTTTATTTTAATTAGCTGATATAACCAACAGTCAGGACAAAAATAAAAGTAACTAGATCCAAAACTTGGTAACAATTTAAAAAATAGTATTTTCTCAAATATGATCCAGCACATTCCTATGAAATAAATGCGCTAATTAAATTTAGCCAAATAGTTTTTAAAATAGGTATTTGAAAAGCAGATGTTATTGATGTTTGGCTATGACAGAGTTTATAATCTAGATTTGTTAAAGTCCACATGGTTTTTCTGTAGTCTTAATGCTAATCAAAATGTTGGCACTAAAATGATGTTAATGAAATGCTTGATGTTGTAAAAAGAGGATTTTTCATGTATGTAGAAAGAGATGCTTTTTTTTTCCCCAGAAGTTAGTGAACAAAATGCCAGAATACAGAGGCAAATTTAAGAAATTAAGCAATTACAAGGATCGGGAGTGAGCATTTCTTTATGGCTTTGGATTTGAGTTCTTCTAGTTAAATTTAAATTTGAACATCTATGTGGATGTTTTTCCAGTATGTTTGTCAGTGTGTTGTGAGATGAAATACAGATAGTTCTGGTTGTCTGTTTTAATGCAGCACATTCAAGCACTGCCCCCTCACTGGGTAAGCATGGGTGAATGGATCCCCAGGGGCATAATTGGGTCTCTGCAGGGGTGGGGGCACCAAGCATTTCCGTTTGCAGAAATATCTGGGTTGTGCCCTATATATATGACATAGATTACAATTAATTGTAGTTGCAGGTAGCATTTTTTCTTCTCTTAAGGAAATATTGACTCGTTGCTGATAACTGCCAAAGTGTTAATTGCTATTCTTTAACAAATGTTTAGTGAGGTTTCCACTTTGTTCAGTTGTTTATATTTCAATGAAGAAAAACGGAAATATGTGTGACCCCTTAAAAAAAGTTTTCAGCTTTGTAATAATATCTAATTTATTTTGTTCACAATTCTTTCTCTATAAAGGCTTGCAGCAAACTTTGGCAGCTAAACTGACGCCTAAGGCTCTAAGACCTCTTTTTCTATCAAATTTGGGGGGGTTTGTTTTGGTTTTGGAAGAAAAAGGATGCGCTTTTCTAAAGCAGTAACCTGGAAAAGCATAACAGAGCCTGCTCTGCCCATTTATCATTTTTGAAGCTACCATTAAATTAACTGACCCTGATGCACATCCCTCGTCCTTTTGTGTCTTTGCTATTGAGCAAAAAGGTTTGAGAAAGTAGTTTAATCAAAAGGTTCCAATTTTTTTTCCTGAAATTAATTTGCCTTTTTGTCTTGGTCATAACAAATAGGATATAACTAGAGAATACTGCTAGAGAAGTGCTAATGAGGTTTGGTGGAGGTCAGGATATTTTGGTCCAAGTTAAACAAGAGGGAATAGAAGGAGGAGCTATGGGAGCTGTACAGGAGGAATTAATCTTAGAATTGCAAAAGAAGAAATTGTAATGTAAATGCACAGATAATGGTGTAATTTTAAGGGCACACTAAATCAAAGCTTCAGCTTGTATGTATTTAAAAAAGGAGAGCAGCAGTATTTTTGTTGAAGGTGCAGAATGAGGTTTGATCTCTGATTGGTTTCAGTGCACTGACCTCCTTGTAGGCCCTTCTCAGATGCAAATACTTCTTACATCCTCGCTCCTCTCCAGTTCATGTCCTACTTCAGAAAATATGTAATATTGTGTCACAAGTGTATTTCATGAACATTGTTACATTATAATTAAGTATGTGGCATTGGTCAATAGTCTATTAGTCATACCGTGAATTTAAATGAAAAATAAGCAAAGGAATGGATGCACAAATACATCTTAGTAAGGCTAGCCAAAAAGCTAAGAATTGTGAAGAGCAGGTACCCACTCGTATCTTCTGTTTTGTTTTGGGTCATGATCATGGATGGTAACAGATGAAGAACAGTGAGGAAATATGTGGCCAGAAGTAGAGGATTGAAAACAGTGGAGCATAAGAAGATATTTCCCCTCAGTAATTCTTTATCATCAGGTTCAATACAGGTTTGGTGTAAAACAGTATAATCTATATTTTTTTACAAAAATTGATAATTTGTGAGGAATCTAATGATAGTCAAGAATGTATAAAAGATACTGTGAATGCCAGTCCTAAAGTGGTGGAAGCACATGGCTTTAGGAACTCTCAGTAATGCATCAGAGTAGTAAGTGATAACCCACCTGTACAAAATACATTAAAACTCACTGAAAAGAGTCAAAATGAAGTTTTGCCCAGAAAAAGTTACAACCATCTTGTTAGGTAACACAGAAAGTAATTTTTAAAAAATATTCTTTGGGACTTGAAAATCTAGTTTTCCCTTTTTTTTTTTTGTGCCACTGCTCTGCACTTCAGGGAATACTCAGCTCATCTTTCCTAGCTGTTTGACTTTGAAGGGCCTTGAACTAGGAATATCCCAGCTGAAGAATGTGGAGGCTGTGAAGGNTTCAGGGAATACTCAGCTCATCTTTCCTAGCTGTTTGACTTTGAAGGGCCTTGAACTAGGAATATCCCAGCTGAAGAATGTGGAGGCTGTGAAGGAGGAAAATTAATTGATTTTGTGAAAAAAGACTAAAAGAGTTATCTTTGCAAGAGAAAAATAAATCCAAAAGAATTGCTTTCAACAGCTGGGCAGATCTGTTTAAAGTTCTGCAAGTGGAACTTTATGGTCTTGTTGCTTAGTAAGGTGTTTCCTGACTTTTCTGAAGAAAAATGTCTGTTTTGTGTTACCAGTGTCTGTTAACGTGGGAACCTGACCTGAAGGATCCCAGCCCTTGTACCATCTTGGTAAAAGGACAACAGCACATAGTAAATAGCATTATCGTCTTTGCTAATCAGAAAGCAAGTCAGTAACAGTAGTTACATGGCACTGAAACACTCCATTTTCATGTAAAGAGGTGTTTTTAAAAATCTACACTTAACGACTGAGTCATGAGTTTGGACTGATGGCACCGGACTGTCGGATCGTGCTTTGAATGACCTGGAACTGCAGTAGTAGCTGGTGTTCTCCTCAGGGGAGCTGGGCGGGAGTAGTGCAGGTGAGAGGAAGGGTTCCCTGTGAGAGCTGGCCTAGCAGTCTGCTCGGCAGAGTCTCTCGAGAGGAGTTCAACGATGAAACACCCCAATTCAGTTGGAGTGTGTTTTGTTTGCTTTAGCAGGACATTCAGCAAAAAGTGACAACGTTTAATACTATCTGCTGCGTTGAGGAACTTGTATACTGGAATCACCTTCAAAAAAAGCTGGAATTAACCAGTTTGTGTTTGGTCAGCTAAAGAAATACAATGCAGCTCCTTATTAAGACTTCATGAGATGACTGATGTATTATACCTGAATAGAAGAGATGAACACATGCCCTCCAGAATAAAATCCCGTTAGTTATGGGTAATTTTCTTTTTTTTTAAGCAATCTATTGGACAAGATGAATTCCCCAATCTCTTTGCAGAACACTTCAGTGTATTTTTATGAGAATAGGTTTGCTTTCATTTTCAGAAAAATTTGTTCTTGACTACTAATATAAACAAAAAACTACCTTCATTTATAGGATTGATCCTGCTTAGCAGGATACCAGTGATAAAATGTTCCCCTGTCAGTTGGAGAGCAGAAATACAATTATGGCTTTAGTTTAACACACTGTGCAAGGAGTATATAAAGTCAAGGATGAAAGGTTGCTTATATGATGTCTTGGTGAAAGTCACGTGGCCTAACCAGTCTGCTATGCAGTCCATCGAAAAAGGCACATCCAGCCTCAACAAATGCTGATGATTTAAACATATTTCTTGTACAGTAATATTTAAAAAAAAATCATCTTGGTCAGGAAATAAAGGGGGCATGCATGTTACTGAAAGCTGTGAAATAAGATCTTTTTTCAGCTTTTTATTCCACACCTTCCCTTGGAGGGGGGGAAAAAAAAACAAAACAAAACAAAAAAACAAAAAACCAACAAGTCATTATAATAACAGCAAATTGGACTGATCCACTGTTAATAAAAAAATTGAAGTGTCAACTGAAGATAGATGAGGCCAGGAAGAACACACTTTAACGGTTTGAGAAGCAATGTTGCTCAGTATTAATTATTTCATTCTTATAAACAATGCATTTGAACTACTGGAGGTATGATAATTAAAGGAAATTTTTGAATTGGGTAAGTGTTAGCTACTCTTTAAGGCTGATAGCTACATTTTCCAGCTTCAATTTAAAAACAAGATCTGTCTGTATATCTTAGAGGTTCCAAGGGTGCCGGAGTCTCAGCATTGAAGGGATGGTCAACTGTGATCAGTTAAAGTACTACTAACAGTACTACATGTTAGTGAGCCTAAATCTGTGCAGCACCTGTGGATTAGCAATGGGAAATAAGGTGCATATGGATATCTACAACCTGGAGAGAAAGCTTCTGTTAGAAAAGCTTTGTAATATTTGTAGCAAAAAGATTGTAGATGAAGATTCTCCCTGAAGTCTAAGAATGGAATGTATTTGTGGATGCTTCCTGGTTTTGCTTTTTCTTTCAGTGACACAGCATCCTTTTGAGGAAGTCTTTGAAGCAAGGAGGGTTTTACACGGTGTCCCAGTGATTCATTTAAATAGCAGGTCTTTATTGGTCATGGCCACATGACACAAATATAATTATTTTAGTATACTTAACGATTGCATAGGATCCAAAAGTGGCACAGGATGGAGCACAATTCTACATAGTCACCTTTAAAATTAGCCACATAGGTCATTAAGATGCTGTGCTGTGAGTTTTGTGGTGCTGGCCATTCTGTCTTTCCACATAGTGCACATAACATTCACAAATGTGTTACATTGTGTTTCTGTGAGGCTGATCAATAGAGCATTGTGTTTCACCACAGTTCAGTAGTAGATTTTAGAGGTACTGTAATGCACTTAACTGTAAAATGTCCTTTTAACACTATTTTGTATTTTGGAAAGAGAAAAGGGGGTTTATTTTCATTTTCAGTATATGGCCTTCTGAAATTTATATGTAAAAAAAAGGATTTTTTTACACAAACCTTTTTAATCTGGATACAATTTAAAATCATTTATTTCTGTACCTTAACAATTTAGAAGAAAAATTTCAAAACCTCCGTTTTTGTATAGGTCTTCAGGTATAAAATGTTTGCTTCAGAGAAAAACTGTGTCATTATAATCACTCCCTTCTGCACTGTGCTGACTTCTTTCTTACAGCAGAAACCTGTGAAAGCTCTGAAAAGGTAGACCTGCTTGACTGGGGTGTGCTGACAATTTACACACTGGATTTCATTTGGTTAAGTTTCATGATGAATTCCTGGTTGCCTGCTTGTCCTTTGATATCCAGATCCCTTACAGTTGCACCATTCTATAAGTTCTAGATATTACCTTTAAAAAACTACAAAATAGCCATATTACCTCAAAAATAATAATCAATATTTTTATTTACATATCTTTGGGAATATAACTTTCAATTCTTCCACCTTGACTACTGCATTCTAAGTTACCCTGAAAATTACAGAGGGCACAGGCTTCAAATGTGTGTGGTTACAGTTGAGAAATCAAGAGGGTTTAGAAGCTCTGTAATTACTAACTCTATGTTTATGTGGGTGCAGTCCTTCCGAGCCACCACATCATGGTGTTCTATGTCACTGCCGCAGTTCTGAGTAGTGTGTCTTCATGAAGATACAGAGAAAACTGTGTACGTATAATTTTAAAAAAATCCAGCACATCACGAAGAGATCTTTAAACCAGTAACATGAGATCTGCTGACCTTTCTGAGAGAAATGTGATGGGGCTTTGCTTGAACAGATGTCTAGCTACGAAATGAGAGCATGACACCATCAGTCATTTTTAGCGAATGTAATGCCACTGACTCTTCTGGCCAGAGTTTGTGACCGTGATCGGTGGAAGCGTCTGGGTGGTAGAGTGTTCTGGACAGGTTTTTTTTACAATTACTAGGCAACAGTTTATATATTTGCTCAGTTATAGAAATGATGCAATAGGCAGTCAGAAGGATGTGAGTAATTTATTTTTTCTGAACACCCTCAACCTTATTGACGGTCATTTTAGAATTGAAGTGTAGCATTGTATATCAAACTAAAGATAAGTGATGGAAGCATAAAATGTTATTCTTTCTAAATGATCCACAAAAGCCTTTGAAAGTATTCAGAGAGACTTGGCTGATCATAAAGGAACACTCAGACAGCAGTCCCCAAAGCTGTTTTGGCAGGAAGTGTAGGGTTCACATTTAAGTCATGTATTAAGCTTTTGTGAGTAAGCCCACTAATATTATGCTAAAATAGTTTTTATATTCTTGGTTGACTTATGTCATAGTCAGGCACTCCACTTTCATCATCTACATCACTTCACATGTCTTCTTTTTCCCTTTTTATCTTTAAATGTGATCACTGGAAAATGAATTTCTCTGGGGTATGCATCATTGTGTGCCTGTTTCATTTTGATCTAATGCAGGCGTAATAGTTATCTCTGCTTTTACAGGGCCATGGCATAACCTCTCTGTCTTTGTGTACGTACATTATATGTTGTATGTACAACTATATGACGTACCTCCTTTCTTTCTCACTCCCCCTTCACCAGGATCTGTTGCTTCTCCCTTGTTCCAGCCCTCTGGACTATGGGTAACACTGCCATCTAAGTGGGTTCAGGGTAAAAAGACAGGAAAGGTAAACATCAGCAAGGCTGGTAGTTGTTGGCAGGTGTGAACAACAAGAGGCAGCATGCGCATCTGGGTGTCACGCTGAAGATCAGCAAGCTGACTTTCTCACACCTCTAATTGCCTAAGATCAGAATAAGGCTTCAAAATAGTCCCTGGTGTTCCTTGCAAAATAGAAAATTATAGCTATTGTAGAACTGACAAAGGTGTCTCACAATTTCTTGTGGCCTAGAAGCAACTGCCAAGTACTCTTTTGTGGAGCTCAGTAGTGGGTTTGCAAAGTTTTGAAGCAAATTTCACCTGTACCATCCGCTCATCTTGCTTGTGTTCTTGTCCATGCACATGTGGCCCACATGTGGCCAAAGCATATAGCAATATATGTTATCTGCACTGCAGCTCATGCTTTCAACAACTTTACTAAAGAAAGCATCACTAGCAACCAAGCAAAGCAGCTGCAGAGAACTTCCCCTGCAAATGTGCACTTTTTCTTCATAATTTGCATTTTATTTTGAGTTACTAGCTATCCCATTGTGCCTTGTTATATCTCCTCCTCTTTAATCTATATTGTCTTTATATTAGAGGTCAGCATAGATCTGAAAATAATTTGCATTTTTATTGTACTTTATGCTTTCATCTTTCCCTCCCTCTCTGTTTTTGCTATTAGCTTAAAATTATTAAAGTGAGTATCTACAATTGTCCTAGGTATTTCAAAGTTCTAATTTGATAGTAGGCATCAGGCCTAGTCATTTTTGCTTTGTGCTTCCACAAAGTTCTATTTTGATTGTCAACAATTTTAAATAAAGGGTAGCAATAAAAGTCTGTAAAACGATTTTGTTATTCAAAACACTGTTGTAACAGTGGTCTTCAGCATGGGAATAACTGGGCAGCTCTTAAAATGCTTATTATTAATGCTGTAGAATGGTTTACAAAAGCTGGAAGCAATGCTTCTTTAGGGAGAGTAGCCTATCCATAAAAATTGCAGTTCCCGTAGGCCAAAACCCTTGTACAATACTTTTTTGAAGCCACTAATTAACAGAGATGATGGAAATTGAAATCTCTACTGTGGGTGGGATGCAGACAGAAAGTTCTGTGTAAGATTGCTCATCCTGCCAGCAGGGTTTCTGCAGTGATCTCTGTGAGTTACGTTATGGTTTTGTTTACATCCTCTGTCCAGGGCAAATAACTGCATTTAGTGCCTTGCATGCCTGGGAAATTGCGAAAGTCACCTAGTCCAAGACACGGGGCTCTTATCCTACGTGTTTCAGGTGTACTGTTTTAAATAGTTCATTTTTTTTTTTTTCTCAAAGGGGAGGGGAAAAAACCCTCACCCTGACTATGTGGTAATGTAAGAGGAAATCACACCACTGCAACACTATAAATACTATAACGCAGTCGAGAATAAAGCACCGGTTTGGGGGGTTGGACTTTAATGAGCCTTGCCCCGTGGCTGAAGCCGCCGTTTCCTGCAGGTCCTGTCCCCTCCGGGCAGTGGGGCCGTGTCCCCTCCGGGCAGTGGGGCCGTGTCCCCTCCGGGCAGTGGGGCCGTGTCCCCCGCGCCGCTCCCGTCCCTGGCTGGTCCCCGCGCGGCTGTGCCACCACCTCGTGGCCAACGAGGACAGGCAGGAGGCAGGGAAAGGTCTCCGCGGGCCGTTTTTGACCGAAATTTTGCCTTTTTACGAACATGAGGCTGCGGAGCTGATAGGAACTGGGAGTTTGATCTGACCGTCTGCGTGTCCCCTTATGGCTGTGCATCGGCCCTTGTACAGTCATTTTTTCATAATGTAATTTTTATTTATCTTATAATTCAATCCACCTGTGACAAAATGTTTACTATTAAGGCAGTGATGGATTAGACATGCAATGGGTTAAACACCCCAGTAAAATGACCAGGGTTGCTCATGGCTGGCTTGCATTCACTGCGATCGAAGCTGTCGGTACTCAGCAGTGCATTGTGCAAAAGGGAACTCAATAAAGCTGGTGTGGACTTTACTTCAGATTCTCAGTATTTGCGCAGTGGTTCATCCGTTCTTTGTACCAGTTTGACTTGACATTGACCGGCCTGTGTATGTCTTTATTATTATTTGTTGTTTCATAGAACAGCTTTGTTGTAGACATTTTGTTTACTCCACAAAGGTATATAACATGACCATATAAGCTCAATGCTGGATAAACTGATCAGCCCCAAATGTGATAGACACATATGCTTTCTCATGGTTTTCAGCAAATTCTTTGGTACAGGTTTTTTTGGGGGGGCTATTATTTTATTAAAAGTACTGAACAGTCATAAGATAAGCTTTAGAAACAGTCCTTTCAATATAATAGAAAAACTAAAATTCAGTAGGAAAATGAATGTAAACAGCAAGACTTCAAGAGAAATTTCTTTCTTTCTAGGTTGGGTAGCAATTTCATCATCATAGTTTGCAGAACAAGATAAAAAATAGAAAAGGAAAAAGCACAAGGATTATATGCTTAAAATGAAATTTATTAATATGTATGGCCATCTTGTGGCAGTGAAAAGTAGTGTGGTATATTTTTTAAAGAGAAAATATTATTAAAAAGCAAGTTTGAGGTTCAGTTGCTTGATTTAGATGACAACTGTGCCTTGAACTCAATGTCTTCATACGACCAGAATGAATAAGCCATAATTTTTGTACGGACTGAAAATTGCTACTACTGAGCAGATTAATTTTTTTTTTAGTTAAAAAGATCAAATTAGCTCAATATAAAATACATAGAAACAAGCACAGGTGTCTCTAGCATAGCAGCAGCCATTGGATTTCCAGGGGCTATGGCTTTACAACATGATGTTTTCAACCAGTTTGTTTTCATATGAGCTGTAAACAAAGTTGGGTATTTTTATTTGTTTTACTCAGCTGGAAAGTCACCGATTCCAGTCAAGACTACAGACCCAGAATAAATCAGTGCCTTTCAGAAGCACTGATGAATTTATTTGTATTTCTTCAAGAAATGTCCCACTTTAAGGAACAAAACCCTGGCAAGGTAAGCACTCCCCAGTAAGATTAACAGTTCCATATGGTTTAAGAAAAAGGTTAGATAGATTTATTAAAAAATGAGCAAGCAAAAAAAAAAAAAAGGAAAGAAAATGTGCATACTCATGCATTCAGTCATAAGTTTCTGCTAACTTTTTTTTTTGCTGTGAAGAACATGGGTGGGTAGTTAGTGAGAAAAGCTGTTCACAGTGAAGTTTATAGCCATACACTCCATCCCCTTACAGCTGTTAAGACTTCACCTGTTATCCCATGGACATTTTAAAGAAAATCTAAAACACCAGAATTTAATAAAAACTTGAAAAAGCAAAGAAGTAAATAGACATGGTCCTAGACATAAGCATTTTTTTTTCCTCAAATAACGTGTTTTCAGGAATAGCTGCATGAAGAAAGTTCCTCATACTTTATTGTGATAATTTTTCTTCTATACACTTATAGTTGGTGATTTTCCCTTTTCTTACTGGAAAGACTGAGCTAGAGAACCCAGTTCACAAAGAAGCAAGCAAGAGTAAGGCTTTTTTTTCCTCCAACTAGGAAGAATATCATTATTTACTTCTACTCAAAAGTGAAGCAGGTTTTTTTTTCCAAGAAAAATATAAATAATGTAGAAGTATATTATGATAATAGTAGATTACATTTTTATATTTGTATTGCTAAATACAAGTTAAAAGAAGACTACGAGGGTTTTTCTTTTTAAATCTCTCTTCATTTTGCCAGAAAATCTTTCCTGAAAACAGGCCATTCAGAATTAGCAAATAGAAAGTACGTAGTACCACACTCAAATATTAGCAGTTTAGACTGAAAATACAGATGAGAAACAGGATGAAATACCTCTAGAAAAAATGAATAAATTATATAAAGAGCAGTTGTGTGTTTGGACAGTAAGGTTATATTTAAAAGAAGTAAGTTTATAGTGAAGTAAGGAAATGCAGAATCAGTAATGTGGTAACATGACAGTAACTGTATGTTAAGAGATAGTTAATACTGGTTTAGAAAAGCTAATTTTGATAGCATGTTCTCCCTTCTTTTCCCTGACTTCATTCTCTAAGCTATGTCATTTTACTGCTATAATTAGTAGCAAATTAGGCAGTAATACTGTGTGCAAAATTTCTTTGAATAAACCATTTTATTGCAATTCAGCTCCAAAAGCAAATGGACCCTTTCTGGAAACCTTCAGCAGATTCATTGTGTACTCAGCACTGTGTGGTTGTGAGAGATGCGCTGTTATGTCTCAGTCACCACAAAGGCCAAATCTCAAATTTTCTATTGAAAATTCGGCTCAGTCTTGTCATTAACAGGGGTGCTAGAGTAGCCAACAAGCATCAAGAGATTGCTTGCCAGCATATGAGAGAAAACGGTTTCACAAAGCAACACAACAGGGGAGAGAGCTGTAGCTAGGGGAACGATGTTTTGCTTTTGTAAGCACACAGCAAGTATGCATTGTAATATTGCAATTAGTGAGTTGGTTTCTTCTTGCATATAAACTGTCCAGTCTTTTTTCATGCAATGAGGGTGTAATTTCTAGTAATTTTGGCAATAAACATGAGCTCATTAAAGCTTTACAGTAAATGAATAAAAATCGCATCTTTTTATGATAGAAGAGGGGTTGCATCCTAACTATCCAAAATGGACTGTTTGATGCTTATTTTCACCAGAATTGTTAAAAGTATTTCCCAGTTTTAAAAAACAAACTTCAATTTTGCACTGCGTTCTAGATTTCATTAGCATGCAACATCTGTCTTTTTCAAAATTATCTAATCATTTAAGTGAAAGTGTTAATGGTGAATTTTAATGTTTTTGCCAGTTTTGCCTACTAGTCTGCAGCATATGTACATTTTTCACTGTCTTGGGAAGTTACATTCCTGGAGTTGTCCTCTCCTATGTCTTGTGTAAGTATGGTCTCTTTTTCAGTCATGATTTGTGTATGTGTGCATTGTTCATTATTTGGTCTCTGTATAGCGAGTATTTATTTATTTATATATCTGTTTACACACACATGCAAGTTTGCAGAAGACACCAATCTCTGTGGTGCAGTTGCCAAGTCTGAGGGACAGGATGCCATCCAGAGGGACCTGGATAAGCTCGAGAAGTGGTTGCATGGGAATCTCATGAGGTTTAACAAGACCAAGTGCGAGGTGCTGCTGCACCTGGGTCTGGGCAGCCCCTGGTATCAATCCAGGCTGGGGATGAACTGATCAGAACAGGCCTGTCGAGAAGGACTTGGGGGTGCTGGTGGGTGAGAGGCTGGACATGACCCAGCAATGTGCACTCACAGCCCAGAGAGCCAAACATGTCCTGGGCTGCATCCAAAGCAGCGCGGGCAGCAGGGCAGGGGAGGGGATTCTGCCCCTCTGCTCTGCTCTGGTGAGACCCCACCTGCAGTGCTGGGGGTCCTCAGCACAGTAAGGAAAAGTAACGACAGTTTGACAGTTGAGTCCAAAGGAGGGACATGGAGATGATCAGAGTGCTGGAGCACCCCTCGTATGAAGACAGGCTGAGTGAGCTGGGGATGTTCAGCCTGGAGAAGAGAATGCTCTGGGCAGAGGCCTTTCAGTTCCTAAAGAGGGCTTATAAGAAAGCTAGGGACAAACATTTGAGCGGTGCCTGTTGCAATAGCGCAAGAGGTAATGGTTTTAAACTGAAGGAGGGTCAATTTAGATTAGATATAAGGAAGAAATTTTTTACTTTTTTTTTGTCAAATGGAAATCAGCTTACAAGTTTTTTCAGTGTGTTGATTCTGGCACAAGTTGCATGGTCATGTTTGTCAGGTCAAGATAGCAAAATCAGGCTAAGTCAAGGTAATGATAAATGTTATAATGACCATAAATCATGTCTTGCTGATAGTAAAAAAGATGTCAATTGATCTGAATATAATGGTATTTTCTGGGATGAGTAGGAATGGCTCCTGAAAACTGTATTTGACCTTAAAAGTGTCTGACATGGGCATTTCACAGTGCATTTATGTAGAACTAACTATATTATGTAAAATTAGTAGTTGTCTTATGCTTAGTAGTTCTCTTATGCAAAGGCATTGTTTAAGCTTTACTGAGTGACTTCTTGTACAGCAATATTTCAATACAAATTTTTTCTCTGTCTTCATTTTTATCACAGTATTGTGTGCCTTTTTATGTCCCTTCCTTAAGTGCAATGAATTTGGACAGAAACTGTGCAGCAAAGTAAAGGCTGTTCTGATGAAACTAGATTTTGGAATAGTGGAATATATCAACCAGAAGAAAAAAGAGAGATCTGGTGAGTAATTAATTATAGTCCCAAGTAACATATTTCTGTATGCAGAGCATTTTATTCACCTTGCAGACAGTTTGGTTTGTCCTGTGAAGCCAACTGTAGAGATACTTCTTGCTTTGAACCTGGATACTGTTATTAGCTTTACAAGGTGTGGCAGTGTATGTTAAATGTCTGGGTATGATGACAAAAAAATTATGACTTCATGGGAAGAAACAAGGCAAGCTCTTTGTATGTGATTAGATGTACTGCTTACACGTTTTCTGAAAAAAAACTACTTGCTGTAAGCTTGCAATGCTTATCTCTGTTTAGATAAGGCAAACTTGCCCAGGAGAGAGACTCACCCAAGAGTCTCAAAATAAGTACATAACAGAATTTTCAGTAAGAGACCAAACTCTGTTCCTGTGTCTAAATCCGCCTTGGTTTCACTCCCTCCAGCAAGAAGAATTCCTTTTCTTCTCCAAATACTCCGTAGGCACATAAGAATTGCCGCAGGATAGCAGCTACAAATTAATCAAAGTTTTTAGGTAGAAAGGGGAGAAACCAATTTAAAACAAAATCTCACATATCTCACCTGAAATCTTCTAATACTGGAAACTCTTAGATTTTAAGCAATAAAGCTATTTCAAGAAAAATATGTATATTAACAGCGTTATCTTTAGTTTGTTTTTTGTGTGTGCTCCAGTTTTGGTAATTAAACCTTTGTAGTTTACTACTACCTTAGTAGTTTGCTACTACTTACAGGTAGCCTACCCTTTTTAATTAGTGCTACATCAGTAGACGTAATATCTGCTTTAAAACATACATTTCTTGTAACCTTTCATCATACAATGTGCTGTTCCTAGAGCCAAGGAGAACCACCATGTGTCTTTTCCCCTTCCCTTATATGTAATGTGATAGTTATTGGAAGTAAGTAATAATGCATTGGAAATTTTGTCATGCGTTATTGTACTTGTTCAGTTTTTTAAGTGAAACTGGCAGAGAAAAAGATCAGACTATAGTTCAATAAACTTCACAAGCCAGCACTGGGAAAATGGTTGAGGTTAGATGCATTCTTTCCTGCATCTTGTCTTCCAGTTTAATTTAACCCAGAAGAATTCCCTACCTTGCTTTGCCTCTTGGGCTCACCACATGGATTCACAAACCCTTGTGCTGGCACAAGAGAGGAAAGAGCAAGTTGCAATAAGCAACCAAGAACACTATAATTGTGTTTTTCATTTTATATTGGTTTAAAAGATTCTAACACAGAGGAGGCAAAATTTGTATCTCTTCTTATCTGTAAAGAGCAACATCCTACCAGACTTCAGAGGATGCTTTGTATGCGTATTTGCATATGACTGTGAATGCAGGGCAGCTGGGTGCTGGTAGAAGAAGGGGTTTGTGAATGAGGATTACATGCAATTATCAAGACAATTGCATGTTCTCATGTAAAAGTAATGTGGTGGGATAACTACACAGCCTGGTCTAACAACACATTACACCTGGGCAGTGTACCAGCAGTGCAGTCTAAAAGAGAGAGGTAAGTTGCCTGGGCAGATGACATTATGGGGAGCAACAGAGACTCCTGAAGGAAGTACAGGGCAGGTAAATAGATCTATTGGAATGTATCAAGAATAACATTCTCTCTCCCACTTTGGTTGCGTTATGTTGATAAGCAGCCAGTCTCTCAGTCAGGCTTGTTTCCCTGGTAGCATAGTACGTAAATGATGCACTGTGTCAGCAGGTGGAAGGTTATTGTGCTGCACAAGCTGTGTGACAGAGAATACACACTGAACCTGGAAATCTGTTGTCATGAGTAGAATAAAAAATATATCTTTTTTCTTTCAGAAACAACAAAAACAAAACCCACAGAAGATGACAGTGAATTAGACATATCAGCTCTGTGTCCTAAGGTGACTTTTTTTCAGTCAGCCCTGTCTTGCTTTTAAAATCTATATAGATGATAGGAGACTGTCTAGATTGCTGTCTCTGTTCTTCTGTGGAAGACTTTAACCTCCCCAGGAGGCTGTGTTCCTGAACTAAGCAGTATGCTTTAAAAGTGATTCATTGTCTCCACCTTTAGCCTTATACTAATTAACCTACTGTATTTGTGACTTCCAGCCTTCAAGGTAATGGTTTCTTCGGCCTACTGAGCCAAGAATGTTTTCATTTTATATTGGCTGTCGAATGATTAGATTAGAATTTAATAGCAAAGGTGATTACTTTTATTTGCAACAGTGAAATTGCAGTTGATTTTTATCAAATTAAAATACAAAAGGGAAACACTAATAGAAAACCTATGTAATTCATCAGATATTTTTGTAATCACTTGTCTAATAATTTTCAGTGATGGTGCAAATAGGTATATTATCTATAAAGTCTTTCTAGGTATGTATGAGAACACTCAAATATCTCATTTTTCTCCTAGTATTCTAGATGACTGCATGGAAAAGGTTTTTCTGTTATAATCTGAATACCAGTTGATACAAAAAAATTCATCTTAATAGGAATTGCAGTAGTTGATAAGTAGTGTATAAAGCCTGACTTTAACAGTGATTGCTTTGAAGGTGGTTTTCTACTGTGGGAAAAAAAAAAATCCAAAAAAACATATCCCATGGGATAAAAATTTGTAGCTGACATAATTGAATATTGTTGAGTAAATTGGTAAAGGATAATGATTTTTTTGTTCAGCTAATTTTTGATGGTCTTAAAGATACTGGGCTGGTTTTTCTGGTCCAAGTTTACTCATTTCATTACATTATGCATATTTTGTATTTGCAGGCTCTTCCTGCTTTCATGAGAGTAGGATTACTTTCAGAATGAATAACTGGAATTTTCTATGCTTCTTTAGTATAATACAGCTTTTAGTTATTATGAAGAGGGATGCTTCACTTCTAAGCATTGTACACTATTTTCATGTTTCTACAATTAAAGCTTAAATAGGAGGTGATTTATGTTGCTATGACATACAAGAGGGATTTTTTTCAGTCTCTAAGCATTGGCTTTCTGTACTGTGATTTTTTTGAGTATAAGAATATCATGTATGGGACTGTTTTCTGTGTAGGTTAGCCCTGCAGTTGTTGCCAAAGAGCTGTCAGTGTCTGACACAGATGTCTCAGAAGTATCCTGGACTGATAATGGGACCTTTAACCTATCCGAGGGGTATTCTCCACAGACAGACACATCTGATGGTATGTAACAGCTTCATCTATGTCATCAGTGGATTCCAGTCGTGCGGGTTACCTCAAAATGATTGGACAGTTTGAGGACAGAAGGTTTTGGGGTTCTTACTTTTCCCTCTGAAATGAATTTAAGGTTAATCATAGTGTTTTGTACAGGTTTGGATACATCTTGTGTAGGAATGTCTTCATCTTAAAAATGTTAAAGTACATCAGTAAGTGTTTAAATCAATAAGTAGTGCGGGGTAAAACCAACACATTCAGTAAGTGCCAGATGTAGCACTCTCTTCTACCAAACCTTTTAAGCAAGTAAACCTTTTAAGTTACTACCAATGCTTTTCTGGGTATGCTAAGCAAATAAAAGCTGAGGAAGAAACAGTGAATACCCTGACTTGTTAACAGCCAGTTAAAGAAGGTATTATTAGGTTTTACTACTAGAAATGAAGACAGCCAGCAATGAAGCCTTAGACTAGGAAAAGATTCTCAAGCACTTGGCTTGATCTTGACCAGAAAAAAATTCTTACTTTTTACAGACTTAAGCTATCAGTAAACACTTTGTGCGAATAAAGATTAAGGACAACAGTAGTTTGGTGTACTCTTACTGTGGATCTGTTGTTCTGCTCATCTTGCATTTCTCCTAGGAAAAGTTCACTATAGATGACAAGCAAGATGATACTACAGGCTAAATTAATAATTTAAATTGTTTTCCTAGTATTTCAAGTTGTAAATAGACAGCATTGTATGATCACAGAACCATAAGTTGTAAAGAGCAATTTTCGTTCGTCTCATCTATCTTCCTGTCCAAAGCAGGTTCAAAGCTGTTCATTAAAGCTTTATGAAGTTTCTCAGGGCTGTGACCATTTGAATTCTGAATACCTCCAGTGGTAGAGATTCAGCAACTTCTCTGGAAAGCCTTTTTCAATATTTGCTTACCCTCATGATGAAATGGTTTTCTTCTTATAGTGAGTCCAAATTTCCCATGTTCCAGTTTATGTCAGTTTACCCTGATCCTCACTGTGCACTTTCTAGAAGAGTCAGGCCCATCTTCTCTCTACCTGCTCATTCAGTAGTTAAACTGATTCCCCCTTTGCCAGTTTCTCTTGGGGCTGAATGAGGCCCATTCTCTCAGCATCTACATGCATCCTGTTCTCTAGCCCCCTAAATAATCATGCTGGCCCTCCAGGGGACTCAGTCCTGTGTGGTATTGTCTGTCTAGAACTGGAGAGGTCAAAACTGGGCAAAGAACTTCAGTGTGCACTCTCAGTTTCTGAATAAAGGGGGAAAATCCCTTGCACTGACTTTCTTCCTTCAATTTTGCTACTACAGCTCAGCGTGTGGTCGGCCTTCCTTGCTGCAAGGGCATACCACCGACTTGCTGCCCACAGATCCTTTTCTGGAAAGCTTCTTTCTGTCTTGTTGCCCCCAGCCTGTACTGCTGCACAGGTTATGCCATCCCAGATGGAGGACTTCACATCTGCTTTTGTTGAATGTCATGATGTTCCTTTTCAGCCTGTTCCTTTCTACAGCCTGCTGAGGTCCCTCTGAAGGCATCCTGACCTCCAGAATATCAAATACACCTGCCCCACAGCAGTTCCTCTCTGCCCATGAACTTGCAGAGGGCGCTCCATCCTGTCATCCAAGTCACTAATAAAAACCTTGACCAGTGCTGGTTTCAGTCCCTGTGACAGACACTAATAACCAGCCTCCAGCTGCACCTTGTGTCGCTGATGAAGCCTTTGACCCTGGCAGTCCAGCCACTTTTCCCCCCACCTTTCAGTTCCCTTACCCTGTTCGCTCACCAGCTTGGCTGTAAGGATCATGTGGGAAATTGTATTCAAAGCCTTGCTAAGTGAAAAATAAACAACATCAACTCTTCTTCCCCATGGAGCATTTCAGCAAATGGGACATACACAAAAGTGCAAGACTAAATGGGATGCATGCAAGGACTGGCTCATCTCCTGTCAAAGCTCTATGCATTCGAGGCACCGCTCTGCATACAGCACAACCCTTCCTCTTCACCTTCCCAGCCTTTCCTAAAGAAAATGGAGAAAATGACATATGAGTCATTTTTAGGATTTATTTCCTTAACCCTTATGAATGCTCGTACAACAAGCTCCTAGTACTTGTTTTCATAGAAAGTAAGTTCAAACTCATGTTTTACCTTCTCATTCAAATACTTGATGAAAGTATTCCCTTGTGCTTATTTAGGCCTCTTGCACAGGCCATGTGCTCCATGGTATGTTTTACACATTTCTAATAACAAATACTGTGTCATTCATTAATGCAGCCACTAAAATTTAGTGTTTTATTTGACTACATCCTGCTTTTTCTCCTCTTGGAAACATGAACCAATTCTGATCATCCGTAGAGTTTCCATTTTCTGTTTCCTTTTTAATATAAGCATTCGCCAAGAAAGGAAAAAGAAATTAAGTCTTTGTTTTATATCATTATTTAAACAGATAAATATTCTTTTTTATTACTGCATATGCATGTTAAAAGCTTGTAATACATCCTTACATGCTTAAATATTTGTAGTTTAAATATATTGTGAAGGAAAATAAATTTTATAAATTTTAGGACTTTATGTGGTCGGTATATTTAGAAATAGTTGTACTGAAGATTTGCATGGGTTCTTTCATTACAGATACATACCAAAAAAGTTACCTTTAAAAAGTTATTTTGTTCAAATAGTTAGGTTGATACTTGTTGATTTGTGGTGCTAGATTTATGACCTCAAAACCATTTTCTTTTACACACAATGCTTCTTCTAATAGAGAACTGCTAGTGTATGGATTAGTAAATGTATTCAAAGGAACACTTACTAATTGCATTTTTACATGTGGCTATCTTTTTGGAAAACATTTTGTGAGTGCTAACACTGTTTTCTTCTGTTAACCCTGTAATAGATTTTGACCGACCTAGTGATCATGAAGAAGCTTTCGCTAGAGATCTTTTAGAGTTTCCCTCTTTAGAAAATGGTGCCGGCACAAATGACGACGATGACTCAAGCATTGGTTTGCCCACCCAGCAAAAACGAAGGAAAGAGCAAACAGATGTCAAGGTGGATCACGCTTCCAGACAGAGTAAAGAGAGACCATCCACTGCAGGGTTGTCCTTGCCTTTGACCAGTGACCAAACCTTTAATTTAATGAGTGGAATTGCTGGTGATGTCATCACGGCTGCAGTGTCTGCTGCCATCAAAGACCAGCTGCAGTCCCTACAGCAAGCTCCCTCACAGGCAGCACCGAGTTTGAGCGAGGAGACAGACACAGAGGAAGCTGATGATTTTGAACTGCTTGACCAGTCTGAGCTAGAGCAGATTGAGAAAGAATTGGGACTTTCACAAGGCCAAGAAGCAGAATCCCAGGAAAAGAAAAAGTCTTCAGGCTTCCTTTCAAATCTGCTTGGAAGTCATTAACCTGGAAGCTATAGTTGGTTACACAGAAGATATT
This sequence comes from Mystacornis crossleyi, assembly GCA_013400655.1. Taxonomy (NCBI): domain Eukaryota; kingdom Metazoa; phylum Chordata; class Aves; order Passeriformes; family Timaliidae; genus Mystacornis; species Mystacornis crossleyi. The sequence continues at coordinate 83,761 of VYZQ01050586.1, forward strand.
AAATATAAAACAGAAAAAAATACATCAAATGCAAAAAAAAAAAAAAAAAGATAAAAGAAAAAAGAAAAAAAAAGAGAAGAAAATTCTGAGCTGTAAGCTTTAACTATCCTTTTAGATGTGTTGTAATAATTTCCCTTATGCAGAGTGAATTAACTGGATAAATATCAGCTAATACTGATAGTTTAATGTTTCTGGTAGTTATACCTCAATGTAATAGCATGGAAATGAATTATCTATCCACTGTTTGGTTGCAGATGCGTGGTGGAAGTCAGTTGTTCAAAACAGTTTGGGGGAGAGGTTTCTTTTATCTTTTTGCCAACCATTTATTTTGGGGTCCTGAGCCAAATTTTCAATATCGACAGTTTACTTACTCTAGTTTTCCAATCATGTAATGCAATTAATGACTCACATTGTGAGGGCAAGTTATCAGAGACTGCAGTGAGATTATAACTACATCTCACTTCCTTCAATCTTGCCAAAAAGTATGGATCCCTGCAGTTAGCATTATGTGTAGTGCGTCTACTATATATGAAACACATTAACCGGCACAACTCGAGTTTAAATATGTGTGCAATGCTATAAAAACCCCTTGATTTCATCTTAAAGCCTTTGAATTATTTGGGATATGGTGATGCATTTCCAAGTTTTTTGCTGTTATAGGCTTGTAGAGTTGTAAAGTGGCATGTTATATGACTGACCACCTGCTGTGTTCCTTGATGGAGTCTGGTCCTTGGCAGTATTGCCCATGTGAAGTCAGCCAATGAATTTTTATGTTCAAAAGTTAATATTGTGTAAACCAAACAACCTTTTGGGGAGCAGGTGAGGGTAGTTATAGTTTGGAGTAGAGATTAGAGGTTAAAAAAAAAACCTAAAGGCTTTTTAGGTGCCACTTCCTTGATTCGAGGTTCTGTAGGTTTTGGTTCAGCTTTTTTTTTTCCATGATGGCTGCTTCCACTTGCAACAAAAGTTGTGTTGCAAGCTGAATATTTTAAGATACTTAAAGTATTTGGTGAGGTCAGTTGCTAGAGAAGACACTCAGAATCTTCTTCTTGGCGTGTAATTTAAAACAAAAAAGAATTTGTTTAAATTATTTGCCAGTTTAAAGTCCACACATCCTGAGTGAGTGGCATGGGATCTCAAGCAGATAACTTATTTTTGTAGGGCTTTTCTTTTCACCTGTGACAAAACTGCACTGCAATACCAAGCAATAGTAATCCAAGAAATAGAAAGAAATAAAGCTAGTTTTTTTAATGTGATGTACACCATTAGTGAAGTTGAGGGACCATGTCAGCTGCTACTACGGCTCAAGTAAATTTCCATTTGCTGGCATTTGAAGAGGTGAATACTGTCATCTTGGACCCTCAAAAAGTACAGCGACAGATGATAAAAACCTTCCACTAACATATATGTGTAGGTACACCTGTGTTTGAAATTAACTCCATTTTGTATTTTTTTTTTCTTTTGAGGTGGAAAAATAGGCAGATGGCCAAAAACAGCATAGCAAATGAAAGGATGCTGAGATTTTTTGACACTAGCTTTAGTGTTGCATGTGCTTTTTGTGTCAGTAATGCATATTGACGGTGTTTGCTGTCCTTTACCAGTAAAAGGGTAAGCCTGTGCCTTCATTATCAAATACATTATGAAATAAGTGGATGCTGGATATAGATCCCACAAGATGCAGCTTTCAAAATTACAATATCTCAACACCTGAGTTTCTGGAAATCATTAGAAAACATGGCCCACATCACTTCCACAGCATTGGTTGCGAAGTTTCTTCTTTAGCTTTCACCAGCCTGTTCTTCTCATTTGGAAAAAACAAACAAAAAAGCCAAACACCCAACCAAAATTAAAAGAAGCTTTTGTTGGGAAATCAGTGAGTTTAAAAAGTTCTCAGATGACTTAAAAGCCTCATTTCCTTGCCGCATGTTTAGGACAATCTGTACACTTAAAAGAGTAAAAATCCAAGTTGCTGATGAAACTTTGTAGGACACCCAAACAACTGTGTGCTTCCTTGTCCAGGAGTACTGGTGCCAGAAGGGGAAACAGGCTGCCGGACGGGAAGAGGCAGGAGGGAAGGGAGCAGTCTTTCACAGGCTTTTCTGGAGCAGATTGGCAGGACAGACTAGCTGGCTGTCAATGGTGGCATTGTAACAGCGTGCACTTTATTGTTGTTTTGTGAAGAATACTTGTGGTTGTAAAAGTATGTAACACAGGGGCACTCTTCTAGAAAAATAGATTAGATCAGAAGGAAATGCAGTTGGAGGATTTTCTCAGACTTTTTGTAAATTACCCATTTTCTGGTTTCAAGATAGGTAAATAGATCGATTTTTCTCCAGTACAAATCTCAATTATTTTTTTTTTTTCAGAAACAAAAAAACAACCAAAACTTGAACAAGGAAATCATTAAAGTTAGGGACATAGTTGCTTATCTGAGTGTCTTTAGAATTTTTTTTTTTCTGCTGTCATGGTAGTCAATTACATTCAAGCTTCTAAATACTGTGTAACGGGAAGGATGTAATTTTGTAACATTTAATATTCTTCCTCAGGTAGTGAAAAGATGTCTAATTTTCTGCAGGAAAAAAATCTCTTCCCTCCCACACAACCACATGTAAGAAACACTTTGCTTGGACACAATACATTCCACTGCCAGCAGTTTGCCAGCAAAACACAAAGAAAATGTTTCTCTCCTTTGTGGATCCCTTCCACATTGCCGTCAGTTGGAAATCCCTTGAGAAAACGTCAGTTTGCTGTATTCTAGCAGCAGCCACAAAATAGTAGTTCCTTAAAAATTCCTGTCACAATGGTCCACAGCGTCTTTCTTACCGAGCGCTGTTGTCACCTTCACGTCCTTCAAACTGGATGCATGGGCAGGAAGACCGGCAAGCGGGTATGAGGCAGTACATAGCTCTGAAACATGCAGTTTTTCCATGGAAAGCCTGCTTGCGTGCAATTTCCAGTCAAAAGGCACACGGGCAGCATAGAGGGCATAGTGTGAGCCGATGCCATGAGGTAACAGCGTGTGATCCCGCCCTGGGATGAGTACTGCTTGTGTCGTGTGTGTGCTCTTACCTGGCAGTAAAGGGCTCACCCTCCTGTGCCTTGCAGTGGCTTCTTCGAGAATCCTGATGGAAGGAAATGACCTATGTCAGGGCAGGGATGCAGGTCACTCTTTTGTACTCGGAAAATTCCCCCTTGTGTCAGTACACGTGAGTGACAGGATCACCATCTGATTGGTGGCCTTAGGTGTGTCAAATCTAGTGCAAAACCACCCGTTTCCAGCACACAGGGTTTCCATGTGTACGGACCACACACACCTACTGACCATTCTTCTGTTTGTGAGTGGAAAAAAATACTATTCTATGCAGATGAGGTTAAACAGTTGTAACCCAAAGTAACAGGATCTGAAGAGATACTCGTTCTATTTGTTCTGTGTTCGTTCTGCACTTTTTCTGGGCTATCTCAGCCTTCTGAACAAAGTCCCTGTGGTCTCCATGTCTGTTCTCAGCACATGAGCGGCGTCGCAGTCTGTGAGTAACCCCCACCCGGGCAACCAGAAACTGGAGAATTACAAAATGTCCTTATTTAAGTATTCTGCAGCACTTTACCTGCCCGATCACTGTTTTGTAAACATGGAACTATTATATTGATTGTTTTAATAAATACGTGTTAGTTTTTATCTTTCATCGTCTCATCGTGTGTTTGCTCCCAGAAATAGAAAAAACCCTGTAGCAACAAACGGGGTGACCTTATTGCTCTCTACAGCTACCCGAAAGGAGGTTGTGGCCGGGTGGGGGTCAGCCTCTTCTCCCAGGTAACCAGGGACAGGACAAGAAGACAGAATTAAGCTGCAACAGGGAAGGTTTAGGTAGGGCATTAGGAAGAATTTCTTCTCAGAAAGCGTTGTTAGATCCTGGAATGGGCTGCCCAGAGAGGTGGTGGAGTCACCGTCCCTGGAGGTGTTTCAGGAGGGACTGGGCGCAGCACTTGATGCTGTGATCTAGTTGACAAGGCGGTGTTCGTCATAGGTTGGACTCGATCTAAGACATCTTTTCCAACCTAACTGATTCTGTGAAAACAAACAAAACAAAACCCAACCAACCGAAGTCAAAACCCCAGCCCAGCCCTCAGGCGCTCCCGTCGCTGCCGTGTCCGTTCCCGGGCGCCGCCCGCGCCCTCCGGCCGCCAGGGGGCAGGC
>VYZQ01050588.1:44413-55123 GCA_013400655.1 Mystacornis crossleyi
TGGCGAGGAAGGAGAGTGTTCAATTTTTCTGTTTATCTGTTTCATAACCTGGATCTTGGTGCTTGAGAAAACTAGATGTATCAGTGCAACTTTTAGTTCTTAGTTTGCCTTGAAGGGGATAGTTCTGTGACAAACGGATCAAATCTATTGAAATTTATAGCTGAAATTTATTCCACTGTCCTACACGGAATTCTACCTTTAATTAATGTAAACAGTATCTCATAGCTTCTGCAAGCAACAAGCCATGAAAAAACAGTATTTAATTACTTTTATCACCGACCATTTTGTATCGTGTTCCATACTCAGGAAAAGGTACTTCCGACTTGTGATTGAGATCATCTTTCAGCATAAGAACCACAAGCTTGGTGGGCAGACACTGATGCCTCAAGTGCTGTACCATTGCGACCAGGAGGGAGCGGGTATGGCAGAACCAGTGTCAATAGTGTAAATCTTGATCAAATTGTTTTGCACTGAGATTATCCAGTCCCTGCACCTCGGTGAAAATACACTGTCAGTTTTAAAAACTGGGTACTGAAACACGGAGATCTGTTCTTTGTGGACGTTCAGTACTTTCTGCAATTCACCAGCATCTATGGGACTAAAGGTTTCAGGGTTAATGCCAAAGTATTTGCAAGGACAGCATTTAAAGCAACGTGTAGGGGAGGAGAAAGAAACTCAGCTCGTTTTCTTTGTATGCTTTCATTGGTTTTGTTCTTCCTGAAAAATAATGTCCTTTCAGATTTCGTTTGACATCTCCATGATGTTGAACAGATTCGGAGAAATCACCAATATTTTGACAGGGTTCCTTGGCAATGAAATGTTCATGAAGCTCATCTGTCATGAGCTAATCTGGCTCATCTAGCCAAAGCAGTAGCTTAGGCGGATATATTACTGTAACAATTTAATTTCTACACATTTTCTTCGTCTCTGGTGATTGCAGTGATGGCAACTCATATTTCAGTTTCAGAAACATAGGTATTAATTGCAGCACAACTATACCTTTAGTTTTGTGAGAGTCTTGCTTAAGGTAACAAGGCAGTGTAATGTTGTCTGAGTCCCTCTATCTTTTTAACAAGACAAGACTCTGATTGCACTGGCCATCTTCAGTGTTCATGGCTTCAAAACCTTAACCTCGTGCTCGTTCCCCTCCCACAAACCTTTTGAGTTCCAGGCCATAATGCTGATGCCTTGTAACCTACAGCATCAGCATGTAAATGCCTGAGGCTGTTTATACCCTCAAACTGCTTCTATTAATACTAAGTATCTGTAGAAAAGTAGCACTCAAGATTCAAAAACGCTCGCAGTATACAAGCACTACCCACAAATCAGTCTGTTCCCAAGAAAGGTTCTGTAGGTGCAGTTCCACTGAGCACAGATGATTTACGCCACATTTGACACCAACATCAATAAAATTAGGACTTTATCTGTTTGCCTCAGTCACACCCCACTTTAATGAACTGCTTTGAAAATTACGTGGTTTCACTCAGCATTCAGGTACAACTGTGAAGGCTCCATAGTAGGAATATACAGAATTCCATGTTTTTATACCCAGCAACGTCTTGCCAGAATAAGATAATGTAAAAATAACGATCATGTATATAGCTCCACGTACATACATATATGTGTCTATATGGTTACTTATATGTATGTATCTGTGTATGTGTACAGTACTGTTTCTTCTTGTTACCGCATGTGAGAAGTGTCTGATACACTGCCGTGGTTCACTCTGGCATCACAGATTTTTGTATCCATTTAAACCATCAGCTGAATGTTACATTAAGGCTTTTGGTGACCTGCTCCTGCTCTGATTAGGCTTACCAACCACTGACATTTAGTCTCCTCTTCCAAGCAGCAGTTATCTTCATTTCAAACCAGCTGTGCAACGTCCAAACGGTTCCTTCACATTGCCAAGCATGGCTTTATCCTGCTCCACCCGCCACAAGGAGCAGCCAAGAGAGCGGCGCAGATTCTGCTTGGGCAGCTGCCGCACCTGCAGGTGTGGAGTTTATACACCCAGCACACTGAGCACGATGAGATCTTCATTAGTGGGAAACTGTTAGCACTCAGAGTTAGACCTTAAATGAGAGAGAATGTTCTGGGCTGAGGCCTTGTACCACTGCCGCAGGTAGGAGGGGCCATTCACAGCATGGGAAGTGGAAAGGAAAGTCAGAAGGAGAAGAGTTGTTTTTGGCCTGAACTCTTAGGCATGGGTAGCTGTTGCATTGAGAGTACTGCTTGCAAATAGAAAGAAATATCAGAAGAATCAACAGTGATTCTGCAAAAAGTGAGACCTTGAAAATGCCTATTCCAAGTGCCAAAATCAAACTTCAGGATTGCCGCTTAAGAGCAGTGAAATTCTATAGTATCAGATAAAAGGCACTGAAAGAAGGGAAAAAGAAACAGATGCAGACAGAGGGGCTGTGAGACAAGAAGGGGGAACATAATGTAGACTTTCCTACAAACTACATTGGTATTCTGGATTTCAGTAAGTACCTCTGGGACTTCAGGGAGAGATTTTTTTCTCTAGTGCTATTGCAAACATGTCCTTGTGGGAAATTGGCCTTTACCAGGCTAGAGCAGTCCAGCCTCTTTAAACAGTCTTTCTATAAATGTCTAATCCATTAACAAATTAATTTCTGATTTTTAGGCCATACTGATAGTGGACATACAGTGTTCCCAGTAGAATACAGAAATGAGCAGTTTCCTCTCCTAAATGAAGCCTTGACTACTGTGAAAAAGTCATGCTTATGGCTTTCTCATAACATGTCCTATGTTGCCAATTTTTTGTGGGTTTTTATGGCACAAGTTCTGCCCTCTGTTGGAACGGTGGTTTTTATATCTCAGTCTATATTGATCTCTGTTTAAGACACTGGGGTTGGATATCTTCCTAAGGTAGCCAGTGGCTTAACCTTGTTCATACAACGTGAATGCCATAGTCAGTCCTAGTCAGAGGATGTATTTTCTCCTTACAAAGAAATAGTAAAATATATCTGGAATAACCCACTTCATGCAGAAAGTTGATTCTTGAATCATATTTGTTGATGGCCGACACTGCTGTTCTCATCTCCTCCTTCTTGTTGTGGCTTTAAGAATTTAATCCAAAACGCTACTCCCAGAGAGAAAAAGTGACCAGAAAAGAATTGAATTTAGTCTAGACAGCCCAGTCTGAAATTATATCATGACTGTGAAAGCATCAATTAAAACTGACCCCACCTGACTCAAGAGACCTGTACAGTATGTGGGTTAAGATCAGACGTGCTAACTTCTGAGGCACTGGCAAGTTACTTTCCATTGCCTCATGATAGACAGCACTGTTCCAGCACAGCAAATAAGGATAATCAGAAATAAGCTCACAAGAAGCTCATCTTTTAATTTTTTCATTACGAGGGATCAGAGGAAATGCAGAAGGAAGCATTCTGCAGATATCAGAGAAAAGACTATTGCAGGAATAAAATAAATAGCAATTAACTAAAAATTTGAGTCTGCTTGATCAGGAATCACTAAGAAAAAGTAACAGAAGATTGTGGTGTCAGGTCTCAAGCAAAGAGAAGGAGCTGTTTTGCTGATTGTCCCTTGCTGGTCAGACATTGGAGTGCCCCTAACAAGTAGGGAATACTGAATGTGTTTGATGGTGTCTCTGAGCAGACAGAAGTACATCCAGGGGGAGAGACAGAAATATCCTGCAGGGAACTAATCTAGAAAAAGCCTATTTCAGGACCAAGCAACAGCAGTAAGTTGATGTTTATAATATTTAAGTCATCTGTAAAGGAAGTATGATGGTGTCTTGTGTAAAGAGCAGAGTCAGACCAATGCTTGCTTCTCTGTGTTTTAGGTAATACAATATGACAGACCACATCAGAGCAATGGTGCTGATTAATGAACAGCTCTGGAAAGGTAGCTAACAAGAGATGAAAGGGTCAAGACACAAATTTCAGGAGGGAGAAGGAGGATCAGTGCCTCAGAATATAGAGTTATGGTCCAGAAGCCCATTAATCATCAGCATTATTATGTAAAGCACCACATTTTCTCCTGACTTTATGCCCACTGCAACTGCACTGAAGTCAGTATAAAACTGACCTAAAGTGTCCATCTTAAATCACAATCTGTAGTACATCACTACTCTCATAAAATGGACCTTCCTTAATAAAAACACTGATACGATTAATGTTCCTCACACCCTCTAAATTACCAGATAAAACTTGGAAAGAGCAAGGTGGAATAAAAGTGAGCATATATAAAATGCCCAAGTTACTATCATTAGTGGGAATATTTAAGTAATAAAAGTCTGCATTTCTGTAATGCATTCATGCAGAAAATTTATCCTCCAAAATCTTAATTAAGCGCACAGTATCCCACGGAACAGATATCTAATGCTTTTCTTTTCTGGATAGAGGAGCCCAGGTAGGCAGGGGAGAAGTTACTTAACCCAGTATCACTCATCCCATTCCTCTGTTGTCCTGCTTGTCTCTCTTTTTGCCCAATCTTCTTATGGTCAAAGATCCTTTTCGTCTAATTTTTTCCAAAGCTAGATTAAGTCTTCTACAAAAATTTGAGTATTTCATTCTCTGTTGCACTCCCAATGTCTTAAGAAGTACCATCAGCTTTGTTGATTTTATGTACTTAAAAAGTACCTAACAACTGCTGAGGATCTCAGTGCTTTATGCTCATCACACTGGAGGAAAAGAGATATGTCTTCTCAGGCCACAGCAAAAAATATGGAGAAAAATGAAGATATTTTAAGTATTGCCTTTCACAGAGATTTTTGTGCCCAGATTTTGTAGAAGACTTCCAACAGCCCATCTCTAACAACTTGTCTGCCTGACCCTTGATGTGAAGCCAGATTGAGTGCTAGGCAGTGCTACAAGAGAGAGCCACTTGGATTGGGATCCCAGGGATTGGAAGAGCAATAATGACACAAAAAGAGAGGTGACAAAATATGCAGGATTAGTACATGCAGTTCTTAGGCTTCTCTTGTGTGAAATTAGGAGTGAAGTGAGCAGGAGTTCTGCCGAAGTAAAGACTAAAGACCTGATCCTGTGATTTTTCTGCTTCTAGTACAAGTTAAAAATGCACATTATCTGAAGTACCAGGCAGTCTTTAAGGCACGTGGGATTTATGCCTTTAAAAAGGTGAGCAACAGCCAGATAAAATACAGACTGATGCGTGCGAAGTGGATATAAGAAGCAAGGTCAGCGTTAACAGAACAGGTGGGGCGTATAAGGAGGTGGGAAGGAGAGCTTGAAAGTAAGCCATGCTGAGTGCTAGCAAGGACTTAAATCTACAGAATCCTTGGGCATTACTGCACTTTGAAATTCAAGCCTCGGTTAAGGTCAAAGGTGTCACTGTTTTATGTAATTCTTTCAAGCTAACCTGATGCATGTGGTTCCTCTCTCAAGCCCTGGCGAAACTGAGAGGTTCTGACTAAGTTGTAGATTTTTTGTGTGTGTTTGAATTTACTTAATTTGCAATTCAAAGCAGACTCCAAGAGGGGAGAAGCTAAGAAAACTGGAGTCAGAGAAAATGTTTGCTTGAGCCCCTCTGAAATGTAGCTGCCAGGTTTCATGTAGCCTGTTGAACTCAGAATTTAGTATATATCCCAGTCACTAAGAAACATCATTAAGAAATGAATTGAGCATAAAACTGAATGTATATTTTGTGAAGTACATTATTACAGTGTCATCTAAAAGCCTTCATTGTGTCTGTTGGTGCTCGTTGCAGTGTTCCTGCTGCACAATCGGGTTTTTTGTGTTGCATTTTCAGACATAAATTCCAGCTTGCACAGTGACGTTAGCTACCTGTGAAATAACAATTACATCTCTTATCGTTTTTCATTCACCTTCTTGATTTCTTTGATAAAACAAGTATTTGCTTTTCTGGTCTGCTGAGAGTAGGCAAAATCATTTTTTCATGGAAGTGGCACTAGTGGCTTTATTGTGGACAGAACTGAATATGCTGATGTGTCAAGAGTTCTTTGCATAAGTGAAGCAAGCAGGATTTAATTCTGTCCCTGGATGCCCACTTCAGACATACTCCCAACATCCACAGTGAGCCACCCAAGGATTATAAGAAGTTAGCAAAGGCAGAGTTCTCTTAGTCTAGAAAGGGATTCAAGTCCCCCAAAAAATGTAAATACTCCCAAAAACTTAGATCTGGATGGTGAAATCACCATCTAATAAATACTGGAGTTGAGGTTTTTCTGTGGATCCTTTTCCATCTTAGTCCATTGATTCCAACTGTCTCTTTAGCTCAGAAGATTTCAGAGATAAAACTGCTGCTGAGCTGCACCTTTCCTGCAAGGCTGACAAAAAGTTACTTCCCTGGTGTCACTGCAGTAGACCACGTGGCTGGTGGGAGAAAAGTGGGGTTTCTGCTTTGATCTGAGCCATGCTTTTTGTGATGTAAAGACAGCAAAAGACATGAAGGAAGATTTTTTTCCCTTCCTTTTCCTGCCTTTCAGTCCTGAGGAAGTGTTTGTTGCTGCTCGGAACAGGACTGGCCTTGTTGTTCTGGTGAGGTGCACTTGAGTGCCAAGTTTGTGCTAGCTCGCCATCAGTGCTCCGTGCTCGTGCCATTGGAGTGTGCAGCTTCTCAGAAGGAATTCTACTGATAGCACTTTTGGTGGCTAATGCTCCCTCTCCTCCTTGCTTCCCCAGCTCAAGTTGCGTGGGCAGACTGGGATAACTGGGGACTGACTCTGGTCGTTTGCAGCCAGGGCTGGAGGGACTGAAGCGGGAGGAATTCGGCACTACCAGGCTGCAGCCAGCTGTGCTCACAGCCCAGAATGCCAGTTAGAGTTGTAGCAAGTTTTCTTGCTCTCAGTAAATAATTATTATTTCCCCCTGACCTTTCCTTTTGATTCTTCCTGGTACAGACACAGCCGCTCTCTGTTCCCTGCCCCAATGAACGTCTGCACTAGGTCCAAGGCTTGGAGTAATTTACCTGAAGAGTGATACCATTTGGAAACCACTGTAAGTATATTTTATCTCTTATAAAAGACTTCTTGTTCAGCAAAAAAAGAGACATCTTAAAAAAACAAAAACAAACTGCAGCACCTGTGAGCCTTACTGATGAGGGTAAACTAAGTTTTGCTTTTGAAATTTGCAAGGCAATATGTGGGCAAAAAGTATGTCAATAAAAAACTGTTAAATATTTAAGTCATAGCCTCACAGTTCAGCAATGGCTGGTTTGATCTGTTTGTATCTTTTAGTTTGGCAGGTTTTACTTATTGCTCTAGTTTGTGCTGTTCTAGTTGGTTCATCCATGTTTGTCTTTGCAGTGTTTATCTTCTTTTTTATTCTTATTACTTTTTAATGAGACACCTTTCCTCTCATTGGTGTTTCAGGCAATATAGATGGAATCTACTGCAACTTCTTAAAGGTTTACGCTGTTCTTTCTGGACCTCGAGTCATTTATGACTTAAGGCCTTTATGATTTGGTAGATTTGGCTGGGTTACACAGGTAAAATTTCCTGAGAGAGTTTTGCCTTTACATTGTGGTTTTATTATGCTCTGAAATGACCATTTGTCTGATAGTTGTACGTTTTCCCCTGTAAGTACAATAGTTTTGAATTCTTTTGATTAATTCTCAATAACTGCCAGTATTGTCACAGTGTTAGCGTAGCTGAGATGCTCTGATGTCACAAGCCAGGCGAGCTCTGTAGTCAGGACCCAGCTCCCATGAGACTTGTGGTTTAGATGGAATAAATGGACAAATTTGGGGCCATATAAACTCTACTTCAGGCCTGAAAAGGACCCAGCAAATTTCAATCTTACTTTAACTTAATCTCTGAGTTTAATTTAATTATGTTAATCAGTCTCCTGTAAGGGATTTTGGAGTTTATTTTACTTTTCTGTGTTGATTAAATTTTCCAGGCTTTTATTGCACTAGAACATTGGGTCTCTCTTGTCAGTTCTCTGTGCCTCCCATTCTTGCTTCGCAGTGTTCCGCTGGGATTTCTCTTTCATATTACATTTTATGGCGATGTTTTCAGGAGTTTGTGTTTTCCATTGTATGACACAAACTTGCAATCAGAGATTTTAAACAAACTGCCAGTCATGTAGCTGCAACAGCATGAAGATCAATGTGGCTGCAAAATCATCAGAGAAGCTGTGTGAATATTCAGGCAGTCAGCCTGTGCAGGACTTTTAACTACTGAAGCAACACTTCTGGCAGGAAAACTGTGATGGCTCAGGTGGTTTACAGGGAGCTTGTTTCGGGAAGCTTCACTCTCAGCTCTGTCATTCAGTGTGCCCTGAATTTTGAGGTGAGGTCTCTGGGCAGATTTCAGTGGTTTTCTGTTGTTCTTCCAGGCCTATTTTTTTATATTCAGTGATTGTACTCATCTCTCTCTCTCTTTACTTTGTCAGTTTCTAAATATGTATTGTCAATGTCATGTCTGGAAGAGACACAACACTGGCAGTGATAAGCACTGATATCAGGAGCTGTGTTAGTCGCACACAGGCAGAGGAAGAATGTGCAGCAGAAGACTCAGGAAAAATATTGCTTAAAATCAGACGTGAACCATTTTCACACTCTTATTTTTAGGATCTGAAAAGCCGGAGATTTTTTTTTTTTTCAATTATATACAGCCTCTGTGAATTACTAAGGTTACAAATGAACTGTGCACCAGTGAGTTAAGTGGAGTGCTTGGACACTACAGGCATCTCTGACCTGAGGGCACTTACTATAAGGTGATGCCATATCTGTGAAGAGGTGAAATAATGCCGGGAACATGGGTGGGCAGACTCAGCCAGCAGCAGCACTTACAACAACATCAGCAACCCCGTGGCATGTTCCCTCTGTGCTGTTTAATATGCGACGAACAAAGGTCTGGTTGGTGACCCAGCCCTCCCTGTATTCAGAGGCTGAAAACTGCCTCATTATTGTTCATTATGTAGTATTATTCTCATGCAGTCACATTATCATAGCTTCCCCTGAGAGCCAGGATGCTACTGTGGGCTCTGCACTGTTACACTGGTTCCTATACCTGAGCTAATTTGTTCCTTGCTAACCTGATGTCTCTGCAGGACAGAGAGCTATTCCCCTTGTAAGGGAAAGTTCAAGCATTAGTTATAGCTGCTGTGTGAGAAGTACAACATACACTGTCTATTTTTGACAGGGACCTGATTTGCTGGCCCCGCTGTGAGAACGTGTTAACTCATCCAGGGGAAATTCATTCCAAACTCAAGTAATGGTTGCAAGGGAGATACATGCAAAGAAATCAACTGTGGAGAGCAAGTGGAGGGTTGAGGGAGAGAAAGTTGTATGCAAGAGTGGCAGCAAGAAAGAGGAAGTGTGGCAGGGGTTTTAAAGGCATTCCAAAGCTCAGAGGTAGTAATTAGTTTCTAGATAGCTTTGAGGTTAGGACATCCAAAATATTACCCATCTTGCCTTCAAATTAAACAGAAACGATCCAATTGTAGTTTACAGTCAGTGCGCAGATCATTGCAGTCGCTGCATCATTGTGAGTTGCCCACCATTTGAGATCTTGTTGTGTGATAGTGCAGTGTTAAGGTACACGGAAAGGAGCGAATATCTCAGTGCAAAGAGAATGCTGACAGAAAACAGAAATGAAATGATGGCAGTGATTGTACATTTTGGTTTGCACATGAGCTGGTAAGTACTGATACACACAGTTCAGTTCAGGGATGACAGTGGAGGCAGTTAGCCTACTATGAGGTACTAGAGAGCATACAATGACAAAAGAAGGTAATATATTTTAAGTGGTGTAAGTTCACATAATGAAAAGTAGCACCGTAAATATAAGAGAAGGCTGAAAGTGAATACCAACAAAAGGAAACTACGTGAACATAGGATAGAAAATTTAAATTGATAGAGTTGGTAGGCTGTATAGAAATAAACTGGATAAATCTCTTGTAAATCAGTGGCAAATAGGAATTCTGCAGGGACCCTTAACTCTGGAAGGTCAGCATCTTTTCTGTTCCCAGCTCCTGGGATTCTGTGCATCGAGTCCATGTAGAGAAGTGCCATCTCTTTGCTGTAATCCCCTTCTGCCGTTCTTGACAAGGAGCAGGGATGATGGTGGCCCTGTGATAACGTAAGAATGAGTTCAGTATTGGAAAGGACTTGTAATGCACCACAGGTATGTGTGGAGAAGGAGGTAACTGGAGATCAGAACAGAGCCCCTTGCTCCAAGAGCACATTCCCAAGACTTTTGCATTCCCAACATGGCAACTGTTGCCCTTACTGTTGCCCTTACTAACAAGTAAATAGCAAACAGCTCTTTTCCAAGATTCGTACGTGGAGAAGAACATAGTCATAAGAACTAAAGTAACAAGGTAGACTGACCCTTATTACTGAAATAATCACATAGGATTGCCAGTCAATGAAGTCCAGAGATGGGACATTAATAGGTGTAATTTGGGAAGGTTCCACAAACAGTATTTATTACTTGTTTCATTCTTGCTCCTACCCTTGTTCTTTCAGGGTTTTTGACATAGCTGTAACAATTCACAGCTTTCCAAAGTTAGTGTGCCATTTTTACCTTCTGGAACATGCCAATATATTAGAGAGCTTGCTGATGGAAGTGTTCATAGAAGTAGTGTGCAATCAGAAAAAAAAAAAATTAGGTTGGAAGGGTCCTCTGGAGGTCTCTAGTCCAATTCCCTGCTCAGAGCAGAGCCGACTTCCAAGCTGGATTAGGTTACTCAGGGCCTTGTTCAATTAAGTTTGGAAAATCTCCAAGGATGG
>VYZQ01050593.1:6796-38258 GCA_013400655.1 Mystacornis crossleyi
GGCCTGAGATGAAATTCAGTCTGGAAGGTATGAGAGGAACAGAAACATAGACAAAGGGACATGTGCAAGCTGTTTATAACCCAGTTAGAAACAGGTCAGGTCCATGTTAAGACAGTCAATTGTCCAAGCAAAGCCAAAGTTCAGACATGGAAGCATGGTCCTTTAAAAAAGTCATATTTTTTGCCCCGGCTTCCTTGAACTCTGAGAGACCACTAATTACAAAATACAGCTTTGGAAAGCTAGGCATTAGTAAAATAGAAAAGAGAAAGATCTCACTGGTGCAGACAATTTCTGATTTCTTCAGACCATTACCACTTTTATTCACAGATGACTTGTAGAATCATAGAATCACAGCATGTTTCAAGTTGGAACAGACCTGTAAGAATTATTAAACTTCAACTCCCTGCTCCTTGCAGGAGTATTCCATGCATCTACAGCTGCGCAAGAACCCTGAAAGTAAATGAAAGATCATTTTGCATTTTTTGTACAGAATAGATGTCAGAAGAGCAGCTTCTCTTCTCATTGTTTTCTGTGGGTGAGGGGTATGAGGGAGCAGCTAAACCAAAGCAAACAGTGGCTTTGCTTCCTATTTAGCACCATCTAACAGGTCTGCAGCAGCAGGGACCAAATAAAGAAACACATTACCCTGGTGAAGATCGTATTACAGCACTGCTAGGAAAGGCAATATAGTTCTGGAGGAACACAATAGAAATATGCCAAAATGCCAAATCCAACTTAAAAATTTAGTATTTGCACACTTCTATGCAGAACAGCTTTTTGGTAGCCTGCTCCTCTATGAAAAGACATAGACAACCTGTTCTCTCTCTATAGATGTACATGCAGGTCTAAAATTAATTTTGTGTTTGACATCAATAAATTGTGCTTTGTGTGGAGATCTCAAATCACTATATGAATGTAAAAATGACTTTTCAAAAATTTGTCAACAAAAAGAATAGAAACACAGCAAATTTATGTGACTAACCCGTATTCATCTCAAACTAGTGAAATCTTAATTCACCCAGAGGAGCAGGTGGCCTCAATACAGTTTTCAAGAATTTTCAGGTACAAAACTTCCAGAACTTTCATACATCAACCAGATTTTTATTAAAATTTCGCTTATAAAAAGGTGGCTGAAACATACACATCTCTATATGAAAACAGATTTTGTTAGTGCCATCTCCTGGTGATAAAACAAAACTGAAAAATCATAAACTAGAGTTGAAGATTCTCAGAGTAAAGTGAAAATATGTAAGTTTGATCTTGTTTGATTTTCTTGTTTTTAATGGCTTGACCTGAGGCATCAAATTTTCCTCTCTGTAAACTTGGAGGATACAAAAGTCATTAGCCAATTTTAGGATGGCATAAATAAGCAGTGACAATGGAGGAAAACCACAAGCCGTCATCATAGTAAAAACAGGTGTCATAAAGCTGTTGGTAAATACACCCCATTCCCTCCATTGGGTTTGCCCCAGTCAGAAAGAATAATATTTGGTCTAGGAAAATTAAAGAAATATGAGCCTTACTTAAACCAACACCTTCGCTATACTGTATTTTGGATGGCTGCCATTAATTTTGTATCTCACTGTCCAGCTCCACAAAGTGGAGGGTAAAGGGTATAAGACTCGGTATGAGAGAAGTTAAAATACACTCTTAACACAGAATGGGTAACTGTTGGCAATATGCCTAATACTGTTAAGTGGTTTTACAGTTCTTGTGTAAAGTAGCTCCTTTTTGGCGTTAAGCCTAAGAGTCTTCAGGGCATTTTCTAAGTTGCCTGGGGCCTTTATAACACATAGTCCAACATGCATTTTGGCATCACCAGCTTTTTTTATTTTCTTCAACATTTTGTTCTTAAACATAATTCTGAATCTTTAAGATAAAGATTGTAAAAGTACAGAGTCAATGTAAATCATTGCCTTCTGTCCATCATTACTGTTTAAGAGTTGCCCAAACATCATTTATGTTCAGGAGTTGAACCATGCCTGAAACATGAAAGATAGGGGAAAAAAGAAATAAGCCTGAAATAAGCACTCCAAATGAGTGTCTTGCAACAGGAACCTATGCATTACTTTTTATATAAAAGTTAAGTAAACTTCTTGCACCTTCTAGGAGAGGCATACCAGCAGTAACAGTGAAACTGCGCAAGCCGGACTAAGACTCCTGGTCGTCCAAGCCCCTAAAACTAATTGCAGATTTAAACTCAAGGAGTCTCATGTTCACAGCTGTTCCATTTGGGAAAGTCCTAGACAAGAGAAGAGGATCCACCAAGGTCCATCCTTGTTACATTCAGAATGGATTTCCCCAAACAATTGCCAGAGCTGCAAGTAATTATTTCCTTGCCTTCATGGATTCTGTCTTGTTTATTCAAGCATATCCAGGCCACAAAAAGATATGCAAAGCTGAAACATGTGTCATGCTGGATAAAACTAAAATCATTATCACTTACTTTGTTATACTTAAACATCATCAATAACCAGGTTTTAAAGTTGTCTGGCTATTGATTATAGAGAACAACTGAAAAAAGAAAGTGAGTCTTGAGTAAGGCTTTCTGCACAAGGAACTGCACAGAATACTGATGAATGTCTTTTTTTTCAGACTGCGCCAACTGACACATAAAAAACAAAAAGTACTAGAGAGCAAAATAAGTATGTTAAAGAGATTTTAAGTGTGGCTCAAGCTGCTTACTGATTAACACTTCAGCATATAACACTCCTCACAGACCTGTGTGGTTATTGTCCGAAAGGGAAACAAGGCTCTTTTGGCAACTGGAGAGAAATCACCCTCCTTGACCAAGTCCACAATTCTCACACAGTTTAGCAGCACTGGATCTGTTTCTTCTTCCACAGTCTCTGGGGGGAAAATCAAATCAAATCAAATCAAATCAATTCAAATCAAATACCAAGATGTAATGTCTGTCACCTATTTCCAGGATACAGAGCAGCCCTAATGATCTCTAACAGAAAACAAGTTCATCTTACACATGAACAAATGAGCTAATTGACTCATTTTAACAGAAAAAAAAAATTACAGTCACATTTGCAAGAAAACAGACAATAAAATACACAATTGTCTTTCATGTCAAGGAACAAGCAACACTGCAGGGACCTCAGAAATGGAAGATGACGGCTGTCTTTTCAGTGCCTGGAAAAGGACAACAAAGGGGGGTCCATGACTATCCGCACAAGTTTCTTTATTTCTTATTGAAGTGCCCCATCTGGGGGGCTGATGTCCAGATTTGCTTCCTCAAGTTCCATTTCAAGTATATTTATGTCAAGTCTCCCCAACTATAACACAGTCCTCATCACACATCCACATGCTGACTGCACTGGTTCTAGTAGAGCAGTCAAGGCAGAACAAAAGGCCAGACTGGTTTCAAGGCTTGAATTCCCCCCACGTGTAGTGTCACCTGCTGCCAGGGAGGACAGGGGACGTATGGAGATGGCTAAGGCACTCATGACTGTGAGCCGCTCACAATTACTGAAAATCCTGTCAGCCACACCAGCTCAAACTGCAATCACAGAAAGACCAAACACGAGGTGGACAGGCTGCCTCTCCCCTCCTCCTGTTCATGTTGGACCTCTCCACTAGGTTATGAGCACAGTGGCTGGACGTGCTGCAGTGATGTGACTAACAGCATGTCAGCATGGCATTTTGCTCACAGTCAAAATTCTCCATCAGCCAAATCCAGGCTGCTTTAAGACTCCAACATATCATATTACTGCTCTTAAACTTTGAATGAATTGTCATAGGCATGTTAAGTATGACCTCTGTGATTCAGATCAAGGATCCAACTCCTCCAGCAGGATCCTCCCTCCTGCAGTGTTCACCAATAATGCTGAAGGAAAAACAGAAAGTGAGCTCCCTAATTATTCCCACAGCTACCTCCTGCAACTACCTATACCAGCAGGGATCTGTTTATATTTAATACTTCTCAATGAACTTCAAAAACATCTTTTCATTGACTGAGTATGAGGAACAAGTAGAAGTGCTGAACATACTAACACTTTCAGAAAGTATGTGCTGTTTTCAGAAAGATTTGGGATTTTTATTACAACGGGAGACATAAGAACACTCAAGAGATGCCTGAAAGTGGTCCAGCTCACACTCACAAGTCCACTGTCTGCACATAGGAATGAATGAGACAAGCAGTAAGAATAGCTATTAGACTTTCTAGAAAACAAAATTACTATTCAGATGTGCATAAAGTGCAGATATGCTGGTACTAAATCCTCGAATATGTAACTTTTGGGCATCACTACACTAGATCACAGTTCTAATTTGAACTGTTTGAAATTTACACACCTTAAAATAAATTGTTTTTTTAAAAGAGCATTCAGTAAAAAGCCGGCTTTTAAAAATTGTATTATTTTTCATAACAAAACTTCTGCCAAAAGAGCTGCATTGATGAGAGATGTTGAAGACCAGCGCTGGTATCTGAAGTCCACAGCATCTTACAAAATCCACACTGTTTATACATAATCTTCCCTAATGCCAGCCCTTGAGCTGAATCTTCTACTTGCTATCCCACAAAAGAGCGGACTATATTACATATGTGCAAGTTAATCAGGCTGAGAGGGACAGGCAGAAATGACAGCATCTAGGAACAGAGCAATCAGGCACAGCAGATAAAAATCCCAGTTCAAAATCCACAAACCAGGGACACCAAACTGGCTGATGTTCTCTTCACCTTCCCATGCTGCTCTGCCACACATACTGTAGGTGGATTAGCCATTACGTAGGGCTGCTTTTAAGATCCCAGTATGGATTCTCAGTTTTCAGATATAAAATTTTGAAGACAGCAAGAAGCAGGCTCTACCTGTAGTGAAAGAGAGATAGAAAAGTTCCTTCAAAACTATCATGAGGAGTGTCCACCCCTTTTCACTGTATATGCTGTGGATTACACCCACCATCTCCAGCACTGAGAGCACCAGATCGGTGATCTCAGAGGTCACGCGATGAATATGTATATGCATTACCACTGGTCTGACTCAGCAGAGGACTCAACGTGCAGTTAACTTTCAACTAGCTCTGGAATTATACTGGTTTCAAGTCTGCAAGCCTTGCGGAAGAGGGATGGACTTCCTAAGTTTTCAAAGAGAAGTAGTGAAGAAAAACAGCAAATGGAGAAAAGTAACACACTTGGAATAAAATGGGAAATCTGTCTCCTTTTCTCCACTTTCACTTGGATATCAACTCAAGCCTTTTTTAAATTTATTTGATTTATTTAATTTTAAACCACTTAATTCTTTTCTAGACATTAAATTCTCATGTTTTTGAACATTTAATTTTGAAAATATGATTAAAAACTCCTCCAAAGGAACATCCTCATCTCCAGCATGACCAGAGTCAAGAAGTATTGAAAATGTAAATGTTCCATTTTGACTTTTAAGACCCAAGAGCAGACAGTGAAGTACTTTCTCATCCGATGCACAAGCACTTACTCACAGAGAACAAGGCTACAAATTTTGTGAGAGTTATGCATCATTAATTTCTACAGAATAAACAGTGATTTCAAGAAATGAATTGCAAATCTATGGTCAAGACAATGTACTCTACAGCATGTCCAGCCTAGACACCTTAAAAAAGCATGACTGTTGCTGCTTTCATCAGTAAGCAACTGTTAGTCATCAGTGGAAAGGTGTGTTCATGCATCCAAGGAGTATTCCTGATAGCACTGACAAAAGTCTGGTGCCACAGAATGTAAAATTACTCTCTGGATTTGATGAGTCAAAAGGTTAGTTTAGCAAAGCAAAGTAAAGCTACACTGTTTATCTTAGAAATCTTAGGACAACTCAGTGATTCTGAGCAACTGCTGTGTAATACAAATTCCCTGAGCATAATCAAATTATTAATTTCTTTCATGGAAAATATCAAGATATCTTGTTGCAGTGTCTCTTCCTTTGTAGGAAAAGAGTGATAAAGAAGTGACTGGCTTCCATCTACTTAAACCAATACCATCTGGATATGTGCTCTTGGGAAAAATTGCTCTTGCTCATGGCAGTAGAAAAATGAATATTTCCTTCACCTCTGCATGGGGAGAAAGTATTTGAAAATTCTTGCTGTTTTAGCTTTAAAAATTGTGGAGCTGGCAGTTCCGGGGGCTGTGAGACTTGTAATAAAGGGTTCTCATTTTTAACCACAAGTTTCTTGCACTTTAGGGCAAGGGAGGATTCTCAGTGATGCTGCTCTGAGGAGTTATCCCTCCTCCAAGTGCAGGCTGGCAGACAAGTTTCCAGTAGCTCGGATTGGGGTGCTGCTATTTGAAGATGGGCAGGGTGTTGCTGCATGAATTCTGATAGGTGAGGTCTGCTGTCCACGGATGATCCTAGGTCCATGAGGAACACCTGCTGTCTGATGGCTCATACTGTATGACCTCCCATTCC
Source organism: Mystacornis crossleyi (assembly GCA_013400655.1). Classification (NCBI taxonomy): domain Eukaryota; kingdom Metazoa; phylum Chordata; class Aves; order Passeriformes; family Timaliidae; genus Mystacornis; species Mystacornis crossleyi. The sequence goes on from VYZQ01050593.1 coordinate 13,180, forward strand.
TTTTTAGGAAGTTAATGTAATCAAAGTGTGTTTTTACAGACCCACAGCTATGACTGATATCAATACAAAATCAGTAAGAAATCCACTGTGTATTATGCCTGTTTGAAAAAATACTTAAATAGAAATAAATTATATTGTAGTAAGTAATAGATGAAAGATGACTACACATGACTGCTCAGTTTGTGACTTTACTGGTTACAAGATGAAAAGTACAAGCTCTAGATGGTCTCTCAGGAAGAAAAAACAAAGCCAAGCAATGACCTGAACTCTAACATGAAGAAAAACTTTTTTCCTTTCTCCACTCTTCAAAGAGCTGAAGTTTCAATAAGGTCAACTGCCTTTACATTATCTAAATCAGCCATGACATTAAGTGAATGCTGACCAAGTACAATAAGGCAGCCAGGATTGAAAGGACCCTCTGATAGGGAGTTGTTATTAGGATGAACTCAGCTACTGCCCTTTTTTCTGCCATCTCCTCAGTCTATGCTGAAAAGCACATGCAGTACAGAAACACCACGCAGATATTGACAATGCAGGAAAAATTGCAGTTCACGTTCTTAAAGGATATGCATACAATAATACGAAAAGACCAAAACCACAGAAAAGACTCTGTGGTCCCTCAAACTCTGTGGCACTTCACAGAGAAGTACTGGAAGAAACCACAGCACAGAAGCATTCATAAACACAACTGCAATCACTTCAAAACCAGATGCTTATTATAAGCCCACAGATATGCCATAATTGAAATGTAATCACATAGCAGTAAATCATCAAGGACATCTTTCCAATTATATCAATAATTTTTGAACTCTGCCTTTTTGTCACTTACGTTTTCCTATTAATTAAATCTTAGAAGACAAGACTGGTAAGGGGTTTGAGAGATCATCTCAGCCACAATCTACCCCAAGGCAGAATCAACTAGCTCTAAACATTTCCTGACATAAAAAAGATTTTTAGGAAAAAGCTGCACTTTTCAGTGTAACTCACTGGGCTAAGGTATCATCCAGAGAGAGTATAACTTTAGCCCTAATTCAGCTGAACAGCTCAGGCGCAATTTTCATCACTAAGTTCATCTGTTTAACATTAAGCACATGTTTAAGCAGTTTGTTCAGTCATAGACTCAGCACCTAATTAACTTGTTCAGACAAACAAATTAGGTTGACAGAAACAAAACTGAAGTATGGCTTCAGTCATGGTTTTCATTCATATATACATTAAGGTTTTAATTAAGTGTTATGGTCTTGTTGCAGCAAAATGCTGAATGGTAACTTTATCTTCAGCACAAAATTTTCAACACTGAAGCCAGTAAGATTCTAACCAGTATATTCATGACTGACTTCATGAAACCTTCATACTTAAACCTTTGCACTCTATGATTCTGCAAAGTCTCCATTTTCTCCATCTGTGAACTGTCAAAAAACACAAAGCATCCCTGTTTTGGAACATCACAAAAATGCATTCACAGCACACTTCCAGAACTAAAGTCATCTAAATGTCTACAGAGACATCTATGCACAATTATTCACACACACTTTCCAGCTAAAACTCATCAAAATTGAAAGGCCCAAGCATGTTATCTTCAAAGGCAAGAGCAAAACTCCTAACTAAGAGACATACATCATAACCACACTTAAATGGTCATAAAAGTCTTATTCTCCATACTATTTTTTTACTGTTACATTTTTATGTTGTGGGCATAAAAATTGTAAAGTATACCAGTAAAAACCAGTATTATTTCTTTTCATGCCTGGGTGAAGCATAAATCACTCTCTCCAATTGAACAAAAGAGAGGGAGAGCTGAATGTTTTTAAATTCTCAGAGTTTATTTTAAAAGCAGAAAGTCCCTTGCCTCAACACAGGTGACTAGGTCTTCAGAAAAGGATATGCAAAATAAACCCCCATATGTTTTGCTGGCCAGGGTTTATACCATGTCACTATAAACTGGCTACAAATAAAAATCGTTCTTCCTTGTAATTCTTGTCTACAATTTTAACTACATAAGAAAAGTACAAATACAATCAAGAAAATATTATAACATGATGAATGCATTAGTTTGACTCAACAAAAGCACGTTTAGTTTAATCAACAGAATTTTTCTACACAGGTTACACAGACCTACAAGCTGCATAAAACAGAGGTCAATATATAGCTTGTGTTGTTAATATGCTGGTGTCCCTTGCTATTCTTCTTTAGTAATATTAGATCTTACAAGGAATGACAGTGTTCTATACTATCGTCTTTTCTCATTAGCTACTGCTGTGGTTTTTACACTTGAAGAAAGGCCTCTAGATCTGTAATTTCTTTCCTCATGTTAGCAAACTGTTTTTTGAACCAATTGACTTGCAAGCAGAAACAAATCAAACTTTTTTATGAGAGTAGAAACACATTAAGTCATTCTTCTACATTTTCTTCCTCTAGTCTCCTTTCTGATTCTGTTTATGAAAATGTACAACATTACATTGACATGCAAATGAGTATTTTCTTTCTTTACAATATTAAACGCCTTGGAGAGCATAAGTCTTCTCATTTTAAAAATATTACTTTGTGGTATTTTAGTGTTAATTTCCATCACGGAATCTGGACCTTCTCATATTAGTGGCCAAACTGAATCAGACCAAACCACCAGATTATATAGAGGTGCATTAAAGCATATATACCTAATTAAATGCTTGTTGGGCATGAATTATGTTCTAAAAATCTAACTAGCTTTTACATCAGATCCATAAATAGCTACCCATATTAGTAAAACCCCATGCATTTCTAATCAAAGTGATATTGAAAATTGTGGGAATAGAGTACCAAATCCAATGTCTTATTTAGAAATAAACTTTGCAATCCTCAGCAGGGTTGAAGCTTAATGTTCTAGTTAAAACACACAAAAATCCCCCAAACAAACAAACAAACAAATACCCCCAGAAATAATAATATCCTGAAATTGAAAGGCTCTAGTGACAAATTCTTTTGTTCTACCAGAGGAACAGAAGCACTTCCCATCTTTTAATGCAATATTTCTGTCCATCAGTGAGATACTGTAGTGACCTTTTTGTGTTCCCACAGATATCAAAAGAACACTTACGTCCACTGTTTCTAAACTCTCTTTTTTTCTAAGCTGATATTACTCAAAGCTCTAGGATTCTGCATCAATAACATTATGACAACATAAGTGCTCAAAATCCATAGCAGTGATTCATAAATTAACTTTCATTAAAATTAAATTTAAATTCAAGCTGAACTGAAACCTTGGAAAATCCAAACAGTAATCCTTCAGAAAGCAAAACAAAAGAATAATTCACAAATCTATGTCTGTAGCACAGTATGCTATAAAGTCTATTTCACAGTGTGGTTTTGAAAAGTCATCAGAGTTGGCTTACTGCTTCACCCACAAAAGAAGAGGTAAAATACTATTCAATTTCAACAAAAGATAAATTACTCCACTGTAGAGATCAGTTTAAGGAATTGAAGTAAATCCAGCTCAGGAAATGCTTTCACAAAAGTAGTTATCAATGCTGGCACTTTGCACATAGGGTAGCAAGCCCTCTCCCAAGCAAGAAGACTGAAAGACAAGGCACTGAACTGTACCTCCTTCCTACTCTTCCACTGGAGACATCTCACCTCTACAACAGCTACCAGACACCAGAGAAAGCAAACACGAACTATAACCCCCTCCTTTGGGACTGTGCGTTCCAAGACTGTGAGTGCCTTCCCTCATCCCAAACATGATGATGGACAGCCAAGCCTGTCACCGTGTTCCCCTCCACAATTTTCTGGGCACAATTCCAGGAAAAAATTTACTTCCTACCAGTGCTGAGCAACCACATGGCCACCCAAAGGGTCTACCTACCCTTTAAACTCTATTCTCCCCCGTCAGCCCTTCCATGTTTGCATGGCCATGGTATTTGGTGCATCACCTCTCAGTGGCACCATAATGAAATACTCAGAAGTATTGACATCACACCACTGATGACCCAGTCTGGGTGGACAGAACTGTGATGGAGAGTGGGAAGAAACAGGCACCAAAAGCTGTAGGGATGCTTCACCTCAGCCTCACTGACTCCTGAGGTTTTTGTGTCTCACAACTCTTTGTGAGAAAGACACACCCTAATGTAAGTGTAAGCCACCATGCATTTTTGAAATAGAGCACACATGCATAGGAAGTATTACAGTTTTTGTACAGTTATCTGGCTTTAGTTCACAGACCAGAGCATGGTAATAAATTCTCCTTGAAAAGGAAAACCACATAGAGATTTAACTAGAAAAGAAATAATAACTGAGAGCTTGAAATTAGGCTTGGAACAATAGGTACATTAAGAATCCCAACTGCAATAAAGGAAGACAATGTGCTTTCAAAACTGAGGCTAAAAAATAAGCTTTTCTCTCAATTTATATAGTATTTCTTCCCCACCCTCCACATCTGCCAGCATCTCAGAACTCATGCACTACTGAGAATAATAAATACAGCCTATTAGCATCCACTGTTTTGGTCATTTGTATCCATGTCTTGACAGTTCTATTCTTGAACTACCACAGGGGGCTTCATTCCAAACTGCAGTACTCTGATAATATCACATTTTTCTAAGGCCCAAGTCATCAGCCAAGGAAAACTAGAAAAGGTCACACAATCTGAAACTTTTTAGTTTTTGAGTATCACCAGAATGCCCTCTTGATACAACGTGAACAAGCAAGGGAAATTATAGCTAAAGGAGATCTTCCACAGCACTTGAGGTAGCCTGCCCCCAAACGTGATTGAGTTTCTCAGAGCTAATATAATGAAATCTACTAATTACTTATTACTTGCATCACTATAATTCCTAGGAAGATTAGTCACAGAAAGGAATGCCTTTGTGTGAGGGACTGTACAAACACACAGCAGAGCAGAGTCATTGATACTGCTGCAACTGCCATCAAAAGGGCAGCCATTATCATTGGACAGGATGATGTATATCCTTGTGCGGTTACCATTTTTGCCATTCTGCCCGAGAAACCTTTTCAGGTTTATTATGCTAATTAAGATCTCCTAAGCTTCTTCTCTATTAGGACCTTAAGTACCAGAGCTGCGCTAATGCGAGTGGTTGCTCCAAAAGAACAGCATGAGCTTTCCAGGAGCAAAGTTATTCTCATTAGGGCTAGCTACAAACTTCAAACAAGATGCTTGAAAAATCAAAAAAATACAAATTTGGCAGCACTGAGTACCAGAGTCTGAGGCAGGCTTTCTGACATGCCACCAGTGGCCACAGCATCCTCTAAAAAAGACAGGTTCCTGCAAACTCTGATTCGTGCACCTTTTACTCTCAATGCTGCCTTGTCACTTTGCCTGTATTGGCTTTGGACTTTTCAGGAGTGCATGTACAATTACTAATGCTGCAGTGTCAGCAGTGGTGAGAGCTTCAGTCCATGCAGGTCAGAGGAAACCACCATCCCCATGTGAGCCGATGGCAAGGCAGAGGCAGAGACATGGGGCCATGGACACCTGCTCTGTCCTGGTGCCCCCGCTATGACCACCACTCGTGGGGCAGTGCAGGAGGCCACCATACGCTGCCCGGCTGATGGCCCGGGGGTCAGCTACCGCCACCCTTATCACAACCACAGCTCATCCCACAGACCTCGCAGCCAAAGCATGAGCAGCTTCAACCGGGGCCAAAAGCGAACAAGAGAGGAGGGCACAGTTAAAAGCCACGAATTTCGAGTCTTTTAAGTTTAAGAGGCTGGAGCTGCTGGCAACATAGAGGCTGGCAGATGAGCAGAGCTGTCACCTCACCAAGCACGACACGTCTGGTCTCTTGCGCGCGCGGACAGTCCTTGGATGAGAGGAAGCCCCGGGCGGGACACTGCCCGGCATCAGAGCCACGAGTCTCTGTGCGGCACCCCCCCAGGATTCACATCACTCCGGCCGGCACCCCCGGCCGCTCCCGGCTTCCCGCCCGCGCGGCTCCGCAGCCTCCCTCCGCGGGTACCTATCTCCGGTTATTCACCAGCGGGATGACAAATCTCCCGGGCGTGTGTCTGTCCCGTCCTTCCAGACAGCGCTGCGTCCCCATCTCGGCGGCGGACCGGCCGGCGAGGTGAGTAACCGCGAACTGACGGCACCATAAGAGCGTTTGTTTTGCTTTCCCTTCTCCTCCGCCCTCCCCGCGCTGACACGGAGGCCGTGAGCCTCCGACTCACCCTCTCCCCGCCGGGGCCGGCGGCGCGGGACTGGGGGCAGCTCCGGCGANCCCTGCTCCGAGGGACGCGTGGGTGCGGGGGGACACCGCTGTGTAGGGGCCGGGGAACCCGGGGGTCGCGCAGGTGGTAGAGGGGGCCTTGGTGGGGTGGCCCTGTAGGGGCTGGAAGATGCCGAGGGGGAGGCATAGGCGCTGGAGGAGATGGGGTAGCGGAGGGGTGCCCCGGGGGCCGGAGGTGTTTGCAGTAGGGGAGGCGGGGGTAGTTCTGTGTCTGTGTGTAACGGGACTGGGGGACCTGCGGGGCTGCACCAATTCTGAAGGAGGAATGTCTAGAAGTTCTAGGGGCTGCAGGCTCCCTGGAGGATAAGTCTAGGGGTACACACGGGCTTTATGGGGAATGCGTGGGGGTTGCACGGGGGCTGTAAGTGGGTCTGGATGGGACCTGTCTGTGAGGTGTACGAGAAAACGTAATGGTAGGGCAGGGTAGCAGGTAAACCAGAGGAACAGGACCTTGGAAATGAGAAAGAGGATGAAGGGGCTTAATGCCTGATGGCACTTTCTCGCTAGGCATAGAAAGCTGTGACACGCATGCAGGAGACTTTCTCAATTAGAAGGAGATCTGACTTCGAAATACCACTAGCAATTTGATAAAGTTGGAAGTATCCAGTCAGAGCAAAAGCACAGGGATATTGTGGTCCCAGGCTGACGATCAGCTCTTGCGGAAACAGTTGCAACCAACAGGTAAATTCCATGAAGAGCAACCACTGCTCTGGAAAAGGCTCCTACACATGCAGAATATGACCCAACAATTGAAACACGTTGGTTTCTTCAGTTTGGGTCGGTTTTATTCCCCTCTGCTGTCATTGGGGAATTGCAAGTGTAAATGAACCGAAGCTGGAGGTGAATGAAGCAGCTGAAAAGCCAGGCTCAGAGAGTAGCAGATTGCCCTATCACTCTACCAGCATAAGCACACAAACCTCATGGCAGGGTGCCCTATCAGCAGAGGAGTCTCCCAGCAGGGGAGTCTCGCAGCAAGGAAGCCCACTAGTATGTATGGACAATTGAAGAGTGCAGCAAGTGGGGGCCTTTCATGCCATGGCCAGCCCAGCTTGTAAAAAAATTTTTAATCCCAGTTCTCAAAGAATGAAAGTGGCACTGTGGCAGTCCTTATTGCTTCTTCCAAGGAGAAGGGGAGCCTGTATCCCTGTTGTGCTGCAAGAGCTGTTAGGAGGAGAGTTGAGGAGGAGGGGTGTGTTTTGGTGTGTCCACATCACTGGGCTCCTTCAAGGTCAGCCTTGATCCTTAGCTGAATAGACTCCTCTGAGCTAAAGGTTCTTTGTCATTCATTCATATTACATCCAATTAATGTGACTGTGACGTTTGTAAGAGGTCAATATTGTGTTCTTTACATACCAGAAAACATAGCAGAGATATTGAGGCTTCAGTCCTACTTTTAAGGTATTGTTGCTTTCCAGTGTTTTGTTTTGGGTTTGTTTTTTTTTCTAATTGTATGGACCCTTGGGGATTGAGACACATGTAAATAAATTTACTATTCATAGCATATTTAAAACAGAAATACTTGTAATCTGCGTCTCTCTTTAAAAATCATGTGAAAAGGACTGACAACTGAAGGAGTCTTTTCCACATGAAAGCACAGAATTTACTTGTAAGCTCAATGAGTATTTTGTTTACTGTCTCTACTGGTGCCTGCCTTTTCTATGCAGTTATCATTTAATTGGAAGTCATCACTAAAAAGTTCAAGGTTTATCCCCAAACTGATGTGATAGCCGTAGTAATGATACTGGAAGACTCACACTGAAAACAGACAACAAAAAAAGGCATATACTGTCAAAGTGCTCATTGTAATTCAAATCTACCAAATAAATAGTGAGTTTGGTTTAAATAAACCCTGACAACTTCCGAAACCAAATCTAACTGCTGTTAAAAAAAATCTATTTGCGTTATTGAGTTATTTCTATGTATGGGGAGTAAATTGCCTCAGTTTTTCAAGTGAAAAGATGTGATGGATCCTCTCAATGTACCACCTTGAGAAACACACGGTCTAAAACACAAGATAAAGGCAGCCTTTACATGCAGGATAAGTTTTTGTTGTCATGGGTGAAGCCTGCTGAGAAGTCCTGAGCATGAAGTAAGGAGGACAATCAACACCTCATATTTACAAAGTTAACATTAGAAACTAAAGATAATTCTTAATTTTTGATGTGCTGAAATAGCAAGCAAAGTTTATGTGAAATATGCCAGGTAAGACTAGTAAGTGTTTTAAAAGTAAGTGCATCCACAGTTTTCTTAGTGGGTAACACTAAAGCATGTTCATACCCGTCATACACCTTTGCATATTCATACCTATCAATATGAATCCATACTCATTCCTCACATAAAGCACACAGCCCCCTTGTGGAAAGGCTATGCCTTCGTCCTTCAGAAGACGACTACTTTTTATTTTCTCTATTGCAAATTTTATCCCCTCTATCAAAAGGCATGTATCTAATGGAGCTAGTGGATTCCAAAATTCAGTAAATGTATCTGACTTCACAGTAATATCTGTAAATTTGTTCTGTCACCCATCTGAGACCTGAGGGTAAAAATTGATAGTTGTCACTTCAGTTCCAATTAAATTTTCTTACTTCAGCAAAATCTTTTAGTTACTGCTCAAGGAAACGTATAGTTGTGTGCTATGTGAGGGTACAGTGAACCTTTGAATTAAGCCTTCAGTTTACAAACTGTCAAACACAGAAGCATTTTTAAAATTTCTTTTTAAAGAAAAAACTGTGCCCTTTTTCTCTTTCCCAAGGCTGTTGTAATAACACAGTATCCATCAGTCCTTGCAAAGTCTCTTCCTAGCCTGATTCTTGTATTATGCATTGGGTTTGTTGCCCTAGAGTGTTACTCCCAGGTATGCAGGATAAGACACATGCTCATATAAATCCTTGTCTCCTTTGTCCCAGCGAAAGACCATCTTTATAAGTGAGCCCTGAGAGGAGATGATCAGTGACTAAAGGTTCTGAAAAGTGCTCATTTAATGGTGAGAAAGATATTTAATGAAAATGAGATTATTTGTTTTGTTTACTGGTATTTTTTGAGGCCTTTTTGAGGAAGAGAATGACTCTCTTGGTATTGAAGCACAATTTAGGGAAACTCAGGTTATATTTTTCAGCGTCCAGAGGAAAACCATTGTAGCAGAGGGAATAGAGAACAAGGAATGTGACAAACTGAAGATACAGCTGGGTTTAGTATTTCTTCTCTCTTTCTTCTGTGTCGCAGCAGAACTGAGTGTTTAGGAAAAAACCCTAGGTAGCTGGATTGTAAGACAAATTAGTTTTCCTGCATTTCTGTAGCAAAACTGGAAAAATATTTGACCCAAACACCTTCGAAATTGGGGCAGTCAGTTAAATGGGAGCACAAGATCCCTTTGAAAATAAAGAGAATCTCAAGAATACCTAGAATACAATGATACTTGGCTAGAGAGCAGTAATAGAATTAGGAGGTCTTATCTCTTGTTGCCTCGGACATACTGATTTGAGCAAACATAAGTTTGAACATTCATTTCTCAGATGCAAACAGATATGCAGAAGCTTTTTCAAGATTTTTTTTAGTGGCAACAGACAAAAAAAGTCTTGCTAACTAACACTTTTGGTCTAATTCTTTAATTTTATCTCAGATTTTCCATTTCATATCTATTCTGTTTTCATAGCTGCTGTGTAAATGAGAGCAATATTTTTGGTAGTTACAGTGATATGGTCAAAAAAAAAAAGATAGTCACTGAATTCCATCTTGAATAACATAATATATAACAGAAATCTTTTACTGACACCAATATATTAAAATATCATTAAACTGTGTTTTCTGGTTTAGCTGCAAAAGCAAGTCTTGCACCTCTCCCATCTTAGCTTAGACTGACTCCCTGGCAAGGAGGAGCTCTGCAAGGGGGCTGTTTCCCATCATCCATGGTCCAATATCTCAGGACTGATACCTCTTCCTGTTTAGTAGAAAAAATAGGGTATTATGGGCGTAAGTTCTGGGGTCTGATTATTTTTCTTCATCTTTCCAATCATAGGTCACAGGCTGCATTTATCTGCTCCTTACAGGAGATTGAGGAGGGCTGTCTGATACCATCATGACATAGCAGAGCCACGGAGCTTTTTTTTTCCTGTGTAATTTGATTTCCCATTTCTATATCCAGATTTCACAAATACTACTTTTGTAGTGGGTTTTACTTGTTACACAGGAGATGGGACAATAGATTTCTCCTCCACACTGCAAGAAAGCAACACTATGAAGAGCATATTGCTAAGATCTCCAAAGCTCCTAACATCATCTAGATACCCTTATAACAAATCAGTTCCTCTCTTTGCAGCTCCAGCAACTCACCCTGCAGTGTGAATTGAGGAGATGTATAAAGGCTGTTCCATTCCCACTCTTAAATGTAAGTGGTCAGGTGGAGAAAAATCTGTCTGTGGAATAAACATGAAAAAAATATATACATTCTACTTACCTTCCTAAAGAAACTGAGTTTGATTCCCTAACATTCTTATACAGACCAAAGCTGGCGCTGGTAAACAGGATTCATTTAGTTAAATTGTAGTCTAGTTTTATATGGTACAAACACACATGCAGAACCTTTGCAGAAGACTGCAGTCACTATCTATAAGAGTATGTGATGGAACAATGTACCTTAGTGTTGTAGCCTGTGAGGCTATCATGAATGGGCCAGCAGACTCAGAGACAAAAAGGGCACACTGGTGGAATGGCCCACAGGCCAAAATATCCCCCTAAGTTACAGAGAAGTCCCAGAAGGCCTTGCATTTATTATGATAATATAGGGATTTTACCTGGTTAGGATTGGCTTGCCGTTCTCCACCCCTTTACCCCTTGTTTAGACACACTCTGGAGATTTCTTTTTGATTGTAAACCCCACTGTCTCTTGTCCCTTAGTCCTTCCTCTTCCATATCCCCATTGGCACGCTTACCTTTGTCTCGCCTCCCTGCTTGCAGTCCACTGGTTCGAGTGCTTTCCCTGCCCCCTGTTCCCCACATTTAAGCCTGTACCCTACCTTTCATCTTGGTTCTTTGTCCCTGGATCCTCGACAGGTGGAATAAACCTCATTGCTGGAACCTACACAGAGGACCCTTCTCGCCTCCTTGCCACTGGTCGCTGTCCTGTGTCTGTGTGTGTGTGTGTGTGTGTGTGCCCCTGCTCCATCGGGAGTGTCCGCATGCCCGTTCCTTCGCCTAGCCCCCTGCGCCGAAGTGGCTTCCCCTCCTCTGGGGACACTTCTGGAAGGCTGCAGCAGCTCATCCCCACCCCACACTGTGGCACGTTAGGGTCAGAAAATAAAATTACTAGATGAGAATTAATTGCAAGGGAGTTCTACATCCCTACAATGCACCTGAAGAAGCTGGAACTGAGACTGATGAATAAGTTTCCCAACTCTCATAAAAAATTAATCAGTGAAAATACATAATATCAGCAGTGGAGTTTAGCTAGGATATTCGTATATCAATGCTTAACTGACACTTTTTCTAGATATTTGATACATGGGGGTTCAGGTCACAAAGTGGGAATGATATGTACATCAACAAAAAGGTGAAGAGAACAGAAGGACCACATTTGCTTGGGAACCTCTGTCTTCATGGCTGAACCACATTTGAAATCAAATTGAGTTTGATGTGGACCAAAGTATACTAAATTAAACATGACTAATTTCCATTGAGAGACTGGAAGGGATTTCAGGCTAGCATGACATCCATTCCCTAATATCCCCTGATGAATGACACTGCTCAAATAGCATTTTAGGTAGGATGCTAATTGAGGACAAAGTAGGAAAAAAAGAAGGCAATTTCCCACAGTCCACTTAGAAACCTCAGAAGAAAATACTGTGATAAAGTGCAACTACTGTTTGTCCTACAGTAAGATCTTCTGATATTAATAATGATTTCTTTTGTAGGCCTCAGCAATTTTAGATTGAACAGCAGATAAGTACAATGTTGAAACTCACTTTTCTTGTTTGGGAGAGTAAGCATTTTATTAATCACTTCAGTGGTATGCACATACCACTGCAATTTTTCTCCTGCTTGTTTCTCTGCCTACTCACCTCAACATTGATTTTTAATGTTAAATTTTACTTCATACCCTGTAATAAATACTGACATGTGTAGTTAGCTTTCTTCATTATAGTACCTTTGGACTTCTACCAAAGAAACTAATTTAGTTCAGAAAATACAGGTGGAAAACACACTAAAAAGTAGGTCCTTGATCAATCAGATATTGAACAATTCACCTCAAACATGGTTATATCCAGCAGTCAGTATGCCTCTTCCCAAAGGTGACGTGCAACTAAGAAAGGGTTCTGGGGGGTGCACATGGATGAAGCTATGGTGTTGCATGTATAGTATTGCCACGGGAAGCCCATTACCTGGAAAGAGGCAACAGTTGCATCCATGAAGCCCAAGTGAAAGGTGTCTTGACTTTGAACTCTCTCCTACATCCTTAAGAAGATCATCCACACTCCCTTCTTTTCATTGTTTTAGTGTATTTCCATTATGGGAAGATGTGCAATTTAAAAGGAACATGTGAATAATTTGATGCTACTCTTTTTTTGTTCAATTTTACATGGAATTCATTCTGATAGAAATCTAACTATTTCCTAGGATCATATATTTCACTTAGAATTTATTACTTATGTTTTCTGCTTCTGCACCATTGAATATGCTCCCTAAAACAGTATTTCTCTACTTGGAGTTAGAAAGGACTCCTATGGACTCTACTGAAGTTAAATGAAAGTGCAGATACATGGCTGGTCATGCAGTATTCTCAAAATAGAGAATATAGATATTAGACATATATAAGAAATAAGAAAGTTGTCTATATGCTAGCCAAGTTACAAAATACTGACTTACCTGACTTTGTTCTCACAAGAGTACTCATTCATATTCTCAGCCTAGTTCATATAACTGTATCAACGTATCTTCACATTTAATTAGCTCTGTAAGAACTGCGGGGAAATAGTAGATTGGAAACTCATCTCGTGAGTCTTGTCTTGAATTTATGTAAAGCAATACTAAAAACATCTCTCTTTTTATCCATTTGTAAAATGGATATGAAAACAGCCATGATGATCTATATAATACTACAGTCTTTACTTAATACCATTGGAGTTTGTTATTCTAAGCTGCAAGAGTCTACACTGCACAAAAAAACCCTTAAACTTCTGCTAGTTCCCTATTATACTACTCTGCTCCAGTTTAAAGAACTCTAAACCAAGTCACAGGTTCAGCTCTTTCTGGGGATATGATGTGTCTCAGAAATGGCTGAAAATCCACAAGTGCACCTAAATTTACTAATAAGATGTAGTTTTACTTATTATCTCTTACACTACTCAAAATACTACTGTATGGTATGCCTATGCACTTCACTAATTTCAGTGAGCCTGACAATACATATCCATAAGCATATGCAATTTAGGTACATTTCTATCTATTTCCCTCACATTGGTAAAAACACATTATGATCCTCCTAAAAATGTTACTTTTTTCTATTCTTTATTAATTTGTAAGGACACCTTAAGATCCCTTTTAAAATCTTTTAATTCAAAGCAACTTACTTCTGTGCTTTGTAACTGAAGGGGTTTGCAGTTTCAGAAAAATCTCTGGCATTCATGGATTTAAATGGAGTTGACTTGAAAAAATCACACTATCAGTAAAATTCTACAATATAAGGATTAGACAAACAAATCCACTGAGCTTTAGCTGTAGGAGAAAAATCTTCCAAGGTTTCTAGAAAAGTGCTGTAATACTTAATAAGATCTCCTTCCTTTCCTTTTCTAGCTTCCCGATTACACCTGTAATGAAGACTGAGTCCTGACTTTCAGAAATACATATAAATTACTTCTTGTACAGCTGAATTCAGACTGCTTGCTGTTGCTGGGTTAGATTCAAAGTGTCGTATGTGCTACTATGGTTCTTTTTTTTACTGGCAACTCTGACAACGTAAAACATTGTCATGCATAAAATGTCCCCATGCATAGTATAGGGATACATGAAGTGTGGAAAAACCTGAGCACAGAGAAACAGAAAAATTAAATATAAACAATCTTTATAAAACATTGTGTCATTATTTTCTTTCTTGTTGCCATCCAAGAGCTTTGGCATCAGCTATCTTTTGCTAGAGATACCATATCTCTAGAGAGAATATATGTACACACATATGCACATATATTAACTCAAGAATCCAATCAAAAGTAATCATATCAAGGTCTAATGAAAGCCTATACCCATTAAAATACAACAATACTGCATGCTAGTAATGACCGTCAATACTTATTAACGTTTTTGCTGCATTGGCCCCTTTTAGTTTCTGGAATTTTCACAGCACTGCATGTTACTATTACGGGGAAATAAAGAAATTTCTAAAGACTCGAACTGGTTTGATTTCAATATAAAAAAATTAAAAACCTTAAAATTAAACAAGTTTTAAGCATTTAGCTGAACTGCAGACATGGGTTTCAGTATCTCACAAGGCAGAGACGCTAGGAAAGAAGGAATATACAAAAAGAAATGCTGTCTGGCTAGAAAGCATAAGTAGACAGAAGGTCTTTCCTTCAAGATAATGATTTTTCAGAGCATATGCCTTTGTGTATTGGCACAAATGAAAACCTAATATCTAAAGTAGATGGTAACTAATTTTCATTGCTGCACCATTAATACATTCACAGGTGCATCTCAGCTTTGATGGTTCAGTGTCTGGGAGAGGGAAAACTGCAGGCTGCCTCATCAGTCAGCTTCTCTCCTGTGTCAGGTGTATTTATACTTTCTGGGATGCCTCATTCCATGGAATATATTTGCCCAGCCAGGAGTGTCCTACTGGCCCTGATTTATTGTGAAAGAGAGAGAGTAAGAAAAGGGCACCCAAACATGAGAATGAGGCACTGGGTTTTATTTACTGAGAGCTTGACATCACATTTTTCTACTCAGATCTTTCTGGGCCCCTCAACACCTGTACTTTGAAAGACCACAAGCACCTCAGGTCTTAGAATTTTACTCTCCTTTCAGTGGTGGGTGATGTTTTTGGATGTTGGCCAACTATTAACATTCCATGGGGAATATTTTTTAAATTTCAGGCTAAACTAATAAATTAGTACTATAAATAGCAGGGGGAAAAACCCCAGCCACCTCTGTTTTTAATTGCCTGTTATAATCACAAGTCCTATGATCATTTCTGTTACATGGCATAACTGGATTATTAGGTGATCTTTTTAGGTTTTTATGATTATTCAGCTCAAGACAGAGCAACTATTATAACATAGTTTCACTCTTAGAATAAAGTTTCTTACTATACTCCTTCACTGTTTTGGCAACAAAGGATGCTGAGAGCTATTACTCAAGTAACAGTCATAAAGTCAGTGAATATATTCAAGCACGGCTGACTCCTGAGCCACCTTGTCTTATTATAAAGTGTCTATATTCAAGTATCCTTTTTCAATATTCTGCAATTCACTATGCATACAGGGCTTTTTATATACTCTAAAGCAAATTTTAAAATCCTCTGTGGTATTTATTGTCTACAAAATATAGAGTCATACCATGGTTATGGCTAGAAGGGACATTTAAAGATAATGACGACCCACAACAGGAGCATCCTTCACTAGGTAAGGGTGTGAAATTTCACCTTGGACACTTCCAGTGATGGGGCATCCACAACTTATCTGAGCAACCTGTTCCAGTGTCTCACCACCCTCACTGTAAAAGGTTTCATCCTTATATCCAAGAAGATCTACCCTCTTTCAGTTTAAAGACATTGCCTCCTCTCCCTATCACAGGGAAGTTGACTGTGATGAGGTTTCCCCTCAGTCTTCTCTTCTCCAGGCTGAACAGATCAAGTGATCTCAGTTGCTCCTCATATGGCTTCCCTTCTAGACCCTTCACCACCTTCGTGGCCCTCCTTTGGACACTCTCCAATAGCTCTAAATCTCCCTTTTATTGTGGCACCCAAAACTGCCCCCAGCACTCAAAGTGAGGCTGCCCCAGCGCAGAGCAGAGCAGGACAATCCCCTCCCTTGCCCAGCTGTCGATGCTGTGCCTGATGCCCCTCAGGACACGGGTGGCCCTCCTGGCGGCCAGGGCTCTGCTGACTCATGTCCAACTTGCCATCAACAAGGACCCCCAGGTCACTTTCTGTGGCACTGCTTTCCAGCATCTCATTCCCCAGTCTGTCTGCAAATCCAGGTTTGCCCCATCCCAGATGCAGAAGCTCTAATGCCATGGAAAAACACAGGATGCACAGTCATTCCAAGCACTGGCTGCAGCACCCCCCGTCATCCAAAGCTGGGACTTCCATAAATTCATGAATCAAGGTCTAAATCAAACACTTTGAGGTCCTAATCCACCTGTGAACCTGCATGTTCTCCTTTAGTACACACTTTACAAATACTAATATGGAATGTAGACAGAGGCATGAACTGGGCTTTTTTCCTAAAGCTTGTTTCAGTGGTTTGGAAATCATGTTCCTAAAACAGTGTCAGGGGAAAAGAATCACTATATCTTCTTTCACCACTTGCACTCCAACACTGTAGACAAACACTTGAATAGTAATCCAAAAAAAATAAACCTGTTATTTAATATAATAACATTGCTGTTAAATGCGGGTTAGCATCTGAGAGAACTTTTCCCTAAATGCAATCTGAGGTTCAATCCAAGTGTTGAAACTGGTTTTTCAAAGGTACTATTAGTTTTTTTCTAATTTGAAAAACTTTATTTCACCACTCTTCAATATTAACAAACGATAAAAAGCTTGCACCAAAAATTGTGGAAACAATGTCACAGACATCTGTGAAATTGCAAATCTGCTTAAGGTAGGAGAAAATAAGAAGTCCAAGACCGCAAGTTTTATTCTAACTTAGAGTTCAGTGTCCATCTTTAAAAAACAAGATGAGCTGGAGTTCTAATTTTTTCTTTTTCCTGGCTCAGAGAAGTTAAGTCAAAACACAATGCTTACTAATGTCTTGCTCTTGAAGTTACACTGAATCTGTCAGTGAAGGATACATGACATTTTTATTTGTCACTGTGCGAACAGGTAAGAGATGTAAATAAATATTGTTGATAGACAAAGACACTTCAGCCTGCATTCAGTGTTGGAGTGATAATACCACGAACCAGCACTGCAGTTGTCTCAGAAGTGGGTTTGCAGTGACCTCTGTAGGACAGACCTGAGACAGGGTCTGCTCATGCTCCAGGACTCACTTTTCGGGAAGCCGTAGTTATATCAGACACTGCTGCAGCTTCAATACAATCCCGGTGCAGATTTTCTGCCTACTCATACTACGATAACAAACTGTGGGTCTTCAGCCCCTGATACCCAGAATGCCCGACAGTTCTTCTGTGGTAGTGACTTCCCCACTGATCCCTTTAGCCTTTAGACATGTTAGTATCATTTCTGAAGGTGAATATGATTAAGTTCTGAAAAGTAATTTCTGTGAAACCACCTGTTTTGTTAGATTTCAAGGTTTGTGGTATACAGAGACCTTAGTAGCCAGAATCTGGCTCACCTATCACAGGGAGAGACAACCAACAACTACAGAATGTTCCATTCAGTGTGAATGTTGGGATTATTTCTTGAGTAATTGTGCTGTAAGACAGGGACAGTTTGTGCACCATTTTGATCTCTGGCCTCTTTTATCAGAGCAACATTATTTACCTGTTCCTTCAGGAAAAAGTCAGTGGGGAAAAAGCAAAAGGTAAAAACACTGAGTTATGGCTTCACAGACTTCCAATCCCAGCCCAAGTTTCTGAATCAAAGAGACGAAATCAATTCCAGTATGTGTTGTTAAGCAAAATCTCTTTGACTAGTTCAAGATTCATGCTCCTCACTTATCCAGGAAAACGGCAGTAAATTATTACTTTTCATGACTACTCTGTACAGGCCTTAGGACTAATCACCAGTGTACAGGAAAACCTGGGGATTAGGCCTAGTCAGCAAGAGTTTGTGAAATGCATGTCTTGCTTGACGAACCAAATCCCTTCTATGACCTGGTGACAACTTTAGAGGATGAGGAAAATGCTGTAGATATTTCTACTTGAACTGTAGTAAAGCCTTTGACACTGTTTCCCACATTCTCATGGAGAAACTTTCTGCTCATGTCTTGGACAGACGCACTGTTCACAGGGTAAAAATCTGGCTGTATGGCCACACCCAGAGAGTGGTGATAGATGAGTTACATCCAGCTGGTGGCCAGTCACCAGTGGTGGTCCCCAGGGCTCAGTACTGGGCCCAGTCCTGTTTAATGTCTTTATGGATGACCTGGATGAGGGGATTGAGTGCACCCTCAGTTAGTTTGCAGATAACACCAAGTTGGGTAGGAGTGTTGATCTCCTGGAGGGCAGAAAGGCTCTGCAGAGGGATCTGGACAGGCTGGATCATGGGCCAAGGCCAGTGGTGTGGGGTTCAACAAGGCCCAGTGCTGGGTCCTGCCCCTGGGTCAGAACAGCCCCAGGCAGTGCCACAGGCTGGGGCAGAGTGGCTGCAAAGCTGCCCACAGGAAAAGGACCTGGGAGTGCTGGTGACAGTGACTGAACATGAGCCAGCGTGTGCCCAGGTGGCCAAGAAGGCCAATGGCATCTTGGCCTGTACCAGCAACAGCGTGGCCAGCAGGACCAGGGCAGGGATTGTCCCCCCGTACTTGGCACTGGAGAGGCCACACTTCGAATCTTGTGTTCAGTTCTGCGCTACTCACTCCAAGGACACTGAGGTGCTGGAGCATGTCCAGAGAAGGTAACGGAGCTGTGAAGATTCCAGAGCACAAGTCCTTATGAGGAACAGCTAAGGGAGCTGCGATTGTTTAGGCTGAAGAGAAAAGTCCCAGGGGAGACAGACTCACTTTGAATTACCTGAAAGGTTGTGGTGAAATGATGAGCAGTCTTTTCTTCCAAGCAGTTAACAATAGGAAAAGGGGAATGGTCTCAAGTTGTGCCAAGGAAGGTTCAGGTTGGATATTAGGAAAAATTTCTTCACTGACAGAGTGGTTAAGCGTTGAAACAGGCTGCCCAGTGAGTGGTGGAGTCACCATCCTTGAAAGCATGCAGAAAACAGGTAGATGTGGCACTTTGTCCTGTGGTTTAGTGGGCATGGTGGTATTTGATCAGTGCTTGGGCTTGATGGTCTTGGTTATCTTTTCCAACCTAAATTATTCCGTTACTCTGTTACCTGGGAAACAGTATTGCAGCAAAGAAACCCAGCCAAATGCTTGGCTATACTGGCAAAGGCAGAGACAGCAGATCCAGGGAAGTTATTCTTTCGCTGTTAATGATTCAGCCGTTGTGAGGTGACTATGAACTGCTGCGTCCAGTTTTAGATCCCAAATAATATAGGGAAGAGATGGATATACTGGGTTTGGTTCAGCAGAGGCCCCCAGTCTTCTGTCAACCTGGAAAAGGGGATAAGAGATTTGGGGAGATCTGTTACTTCTTCAACTTCATAGAATGATAGAATACTTTGTGTTGGATGGGACCTTTGCAGGTCATCTAGTCCAACTCCCAGCAACAAGCAGAGACATTTTCACCTAGATCAGAGTGCTTAGAGCCCCATGCAACCTGACCTTGAATGTTTCCAGGGATGAGGCATTCACAAGGTCTCCAGGCAACCTGTTCCCGTGTTTTACCACCTCATTGTAAAAAATGTTTTCCTTACATCTAGTCTGAATCTACCGTTTTATTTTAAACATGCTACCTTTTTCCCTATTGCTTCAGGCCCTCCAAAAAAAGTCTGTGTTAATCTTCCTTATAAGCCCCCTTAAGTGTTGAAGAGCTGCAAATAAGGTCACCCCAAAGCCTTTTTTTCTCAGGCTGAGACCAAACCCTTAGGACTTCCTCATAGAAGAGGTGCTCCAGCCTCTGTGTGGCTCCAGATCATCTTTTTGGCTTTTTCTGGACTCACTCCAACAGTTCCATGTCCTTCCTGTGCTGGGACCCCAGAGCTGGATACAGCACTGCAGGGGGGGTCTCACCAGAGCAGAGCAGAGGGGCAGAATCCCCTCCCTGGCCCTGCTGCCNTGAGGGTGCTTGATCCTTTTGTCAGTATCATAGATGAAGATACTGAACAGAATCAGTCCCAACATGGGCTCCTGAGGGACACCATTCATCACTGATTTCCAGCCAGATTGATCCGTTGACCACTGCTCTCTGGATGCAGTCATGCAGCCTTGTCCACTGAACAGTCCACTCATCAAATCCCTTTTTCTCCAATTTAGAGAGAAGATGCTGTGGGGAACTGTTACAAAGACTTTACAGAAGTCCAGATAAATGTCAGCTTTATCTGTTCCTTGCCCGCTGATCTGGTCCCTCCATCATAGAAGGACACTTGGTTGGTCAGGCAAGACTTGCCCTTGGTGAAGCTGTGCTGGCTCTCTTGAATCACCTCCATGTTCCATAGCACCTTCTCTAGGTAGATCTGTCCTATGCTCCTTGCAGGCACAGAGCAGAGGACTTCTCAGGTCCTTATTTCTATCCTTTTAAAGGATGGGTGCCATGTTTCCTTTTCCCCTCATCTCTGGGATGTATTTCATCAGGTCCTCTAGACTCATGTGTGTCCAGGTTTCTCAAGTAGTCTCAAACCTGATCTTCTCTTAGCATAGGAGGACTTTGCTCCCCATCCACTTCAGAGGTGTGGGAAAAGATTGCCAGTGAAGACTGGGGAAAAGGCTATTGAGCACCTCAGCCTTCTCCTCATCTGTTGCTATGTTTGCCAGTTTTTTCATCAGGGAGTTATACTTTCTCTGACCTTCAAATTCCTCATGGGAGGATACAGGGAAGGTAGAGACAAATTCTATTCAGAAGTGCACATCAGCAGATGTAAAGCAAGAGACACAAACTGGAGCATGAGAAGCTCAGGTTAGAAGTATTAAAATGCTATTTACCATGAGTGTGGTTAAACACTCTGGAACAAGGAGGTTTTAGAACTTGTCTGCCTGTTCAAGGCTGTGATTAACTTACTGTCATTGACCGTGATGATGGACAGAGTGATCTCCAGAGGTGCTGATGAGGTTCAGCCACTTGTGATTCTTTGAATTATCTTCTACACAAGATCCTGCCAAGAAACTCAGCACTGATTTTTTTTAAATTTGATGCTGTTTAGCTCAAACTAACAAAGAGCAGTAACTATTCAGCTCCTAAGTCTAGACTCTCAGAACAAAAGTGTTCCACTGGCAAGTACCATGGGCCTCATGGTTTTAAATTGCAAAAACTTCAGACAGCAGTACAAATTCTGACGCTATAGCTGACTAAGAGAAAAATGTTGTATATTTTTTCCAACTGAAATTACCATGAGCAAGCGCTCAATTTCCATGAAGATAACATCAAGATACAATGAACTCAGTAACTAGTATTGAATTGAGACAATCTATATCAAACTTGTCTTTACTTCAAACAATATTTGTCTTGAAAGATGTCATGTCAGTGTTGAAAAAAACCACAGTTCATAGGTATATTTAAGTGCTTTTTATGTGGAGATCACATCAATTAATAGCAATACAGATGGTGAAAGGATTTTCTCTATTTACAGATGAAGAGCCTGACTGAGCCTGGATGTATTTACAGCCTCTCTCAGCAACCTTAAAGTTAATAATGCAGTCTTTGCCTTGAGTGCTATCAATGAGCAGCACTTATGCAGTCACCTGGAAGATTAGCAGGAACAGAAGAAGCTGTTTTCTTGCTCCAGCATTTATCTCACAAGTTCACATCATCATGCTTCACAAAATGTATTTCTATTCCCTCAGAATATTGAGTCATCCTCTTGCCAAACTAGGAACAGGAAATACACCAGAAAGGAGCACTTCCTGCACCACACAGAAAACTAGTGCCTGAATCTTGTTAGAGAAGACCATGGAACTGTTTTTAGCTCAAACCCTGCCTCAATACCTCCACAGACTATCAGCAGTACAGTACATCCAACAGTCTGGATTTCATAGCCTACCATGTTCTCCTTTGTGCCCAGTTAGGCATTACTGACACAATTCAAAGACTTATATCATCCATACAACTCCAACTTCCTAATCAGCCATCAAAGCAGCAGCCCACAATGTCGTTCACTGAACATAGTCTGCTTGAAAGGCTTGTGTTACATGAGCATAGTTGCTTCATGCCATTTTGTTACTCTCCAGCACCTGTATAGGACAAGAGAGGTCTAGGTCCCAGCCAAAGCACATTCCTGTCTACTCTCTCGCTGGAAGCAGAAGGTACTGCACCCAACTGCACCACTGCTGAGCAGGCAATAAACACTTCACACAGCTGTAGTTCACCTATATGGAGACCTCCAGGCCAGTCGAATAATAGGGATATTTATCAGAAGAAACACAGGCACATGCCTCCTCATAGTTTCTCACTAGTCAGGGCTTCACAGACAAGGGCTGACCAGTGGAGAAGGGTGTCCCAGGTTGTGTTTGAAAAAAGTGACACAGGAACAGCCAAGCTCTGGATGGCAAGGATGCCATAAGTGTGAAATAGAGGTAGAACAATGTGCCATAAAACAACATGCCCTGTATGGCACATAGCATGCCCTGTGTGGCATGACTAGATCAGGAAGACTTCAGGAGCTTCAAATGACCACCAATTTCAGCATAAAGTGTTCTCACTAGGCTGGAAGTACAATTGGGAAAAAAATGTGTGCAGAAAGTAAAGGTTATTTGTGCAGGGCCATAACCTCAATATCTGTAAACCCTATTAATATAATAATGCAAGAGGTGTAATTTAGAAATCCAGTCATTTTCACAAATATTCCTTTAGTTTGTTTCACCACTGAGCTGTTCCTCTTAGAGCTGCTCCTTTTATTTTTTTGAAAACAAAATGTGTTCCTATTGATGCAGTTATGCAATAGATCAAGAGTTTCTTGAGAAAATAGTTTGGATCTCTGAGCATAATTTTTCCCATTAGTGCAACAATTGATCCACTAATATATTATCCTACCAGAGTTGATACACAAAAATATGAAGGCATTAGATTTTCTTCCTTTGGCATTCAAGTAACCTGCAGGTAGGAGCACTTCACAAAGAGCTTAGAGTGATCATGGTATCTGAGAGTGGGCAATGCTTTACTTATAGTTCCCTCTGTGGAATAACCATTTATCTGATCCTGCAGCAGCTTTTTACATTATTTTCACATTCTCCCATCTGAGTCATTGCTTACAACCCTGGAGAAAACCAGAAGCCCAAGTTGGCAAGTGTCTGAAGCCTGTTCCCCTAGCCATGCCCTGATCATATTTATATCATAAATCTGTAGTTGTTTCAAAACAGTGTGATCACAGAAAGTGTTTCTCTGCGCTTCAAGCTACCTGTGAGACTGCAGTAAAGCCTTCTCTAGATGCTGATAACTTTGCTTGAGTATCATCGTTCCCAGAGACAGACTTACACTTAATGGTCATTTTCACAGCAGATCTGTATGAAAATCTTTGTACCTTATCAAAAATTTAATATAAAACTTTTTGTAACTTGCCTTAAATTGTTTTGTTGCAGTGGGTTTTTTTGTTTGTTTGTTAGTTTCATTTTTGTATGGGCGCCGCATTGACTTAATGGCTGTAAGGCTAGGCTGTCTTTGTGTGAAAGGGTTAGAGGTGATGATCAGTTACCTTTACACAGAAACTGAGCTACACCTTAGATATGTTGTGAAGGAAGATCCCTGCATGGACAAATAGTGATAACATGCAGTGGCAGAAGTTTGAGATATCTAATATGGGGAAGATATTTCTGGCAAGCGAAACGTTCTTTGGTAACAGTAGGATGTTCAGCCTGAAGACACATTTATATTTCAGCAGCTACTTTGACATTTGGTATGCTTCCATAAGAAATCTGTTGTTTCATTTTAATTTGTTGCAGGAGCTGTAATGTCTTGGAGGATCCTTGTTGCCAAGGTGAGGAGTTACCAGAGGAAGTGATCAGGCTGCACAGCATAAGGGAAGAGGAAAGGGAGACAGAATGTTCTCTGAGACTCAACAGCCTGAAAAGCCACCAACCCCACCTGCAGCTGAAAAGCTGGCAGTGTTCACCCCTAATATGAAAGTGCAACCTCTGGAGAATGGAAGAGATGGAAGCAGGTGACTTACAGCACAAAGAGGAAAGCTCTTATCTCACCTAAAGGCTTGCAGCTACATTGTAAGTTCACTATCCTCAAAGTTGAGTAGGAGCTTCATGCGCCTTCAAGCAAATGATCTGGTCCACCTGACCCTAAACCGTGCAATTTCCACCAGGAAGAAACAGTGATCAGTGGGTGACTCCTTGCTGCAGGTGGCAGAAGCAACCATCTGCTGACCTGACATATCAATTAGAGAGATTTGCTGCCTGCCAGGGTCCTCTGTCCAGGATAACGGGTAGGGATTGCAGAAGCTTGTCTGATTCATTGACTAATACCCCTGCTGATCTTTCATGGGAAAGGAAATGATTCTGCTAGGGAAAACTTGGGCTCTTGGGCCCAGATAGTGTTCTCAATCCCGCTGGTGAAAGCAAAAGAACCTGCATGTACGTACAGAAGACTAAGGGACCAGATGAGGTGCATCCCAGGGTCCTGAGGGAATTAGATGATGTACTTGCCAAGCCTCTCTCCATGATATTTGAAAATTGATGGCAATCAGGTGAAGTCCCAGGTCACTGGTAAAAGGAAAACATAGTACTCGTCTTTTAAAAGAGTAGAAGGGAGGACCTTGGGAACTACCAATCCATCAGCCTTCCCTCCATGTCTGGGAAGATCACTGGAAAATCCTCCTAGAAGCTGTGCTATAGCACACTTGGACAGGGAGGTGGTTCGGGCCAGCCAGCACAGCTGCACCAAGGGCAAGTCCTGCCTGACCAATTCAGTGGCCTTCTGTGATGGGGTGACTGCATCAGTGGGCAAAGGAAGGGCTTCAGATGTCATTTATCTGGAGTT
>VYZQ01050593.1:38511-61161 GCA_013400655.1 Mystacornis crossleyi
TTTATTGTGAGGGTGGTGAGACACTGGAACAGGTTACCCAGAGAATTCATGAATGTCCTGGAAGTGTCCTAGGCCAGACTGGATGGAGCTCTGAGCAATCTGATCTAGTGGAAGGTGTCCCTCCTCACAGCAGGGGGAGTTGGAACTAGATGATGTTTAAGGCCCCTTCCAACTCAAACCATTCTATGTTCCATGATTCTATGACATGGAAAACACTGTGGTATAGAATACCTTCTTTGCCTCAGTCTTTACTAGCAACTCCATCTTTCAGAAAACCCAGAGACACATGAAGAATGTGGAAAAAGGGAGATCCATCCTTTGTGGAAGAGGATCAGGTCAGGGAACACTTAAGCAATCTGAACATACTGGAGCCCTGTTGGGATACACCCATGAGTGCTGAGTTAACTGGCCTGTACCACTCTAAGACCATTCTCAATAACTTTTAGCAGAAGTTGAAAGAGACTGGAGAGTTTATCCTTGAGAAAAGACTGAGATGGGTTCAGCCCAGGAAAGAGAACTCATCCATACCTAAAAATACCCAAAGAGAGAGTTCAACATAGACAGCCACACTCTCCTCAGTGGTGCTCAGTGACAGGACCAGAGGCAGTGGGCACAGACTGACACCCAGGAGGTACTTTGTAAACATCAGGAAACTTTTTTTCTGTGAGGGTGACTGGGCACTGGCACAGGTTGCCCAGACAGTTTGTTGAGCCTTCCTGTGGAGATCTGCAAAAGCTGTCTGGACACAGTCATGGGCAACCAGCCTGAGGTGGCTCTGCTGCAGCAGGCAGTTAGACCACAGGACCTCCAGAGGTGCCCTCCAAACTCTATAATTCTATAATTCTGTGTTTCATATAGCCTGTCATTTGTATATCTCATTAAAAGAAATTCTTTTTTAAATTTTGATCTTACATGGTGATAAATTGCCTAATGATTCTGCTGAAAATGTCTCTGAAGTGGTGAAATAGTAGCAGTAACCAGGGTAGAGCTTTTTAGCCAGTTTAAAGTGTTATATGAGAGAGCAGAATTAGGCAGTTAACAATCCTTATCAGATGTTTTGCCATTGCTTTCAATGCAATTTTAGATATGCATCTCTGAGACCTTATTTTGTAATTTACTCCTGCTATCAGACCAAGACCAGATTGTTCAAAACATGGGCAGTTCAGACAATTAGTATTCTACACACAAACTCTAAGACATGAAATCCCTGATTTTTCTAACTTTTTTTTTTTCTCGTGATCATCTAAAATCTTTTGTGCAAATGTGTATCTCAGTCCTTCTGGTATTCCCAGAGTAGGGTGAGGTACTTTTTCATCATATTGTTTCCATCTATCATAGTCCTCTTACTAGTAAAGCTATAGGATTTCGGCCCTAGATGCACCAATGCTTCCCTTAATGTTGCAATGCTCCTGGTACCAGTGCAGACTGCTGATTTCCACGAAAACCGATCACTTGCATTGGTTCTGCCGCAGGTGCTTGGGCTGTGCCTTGGAAGGGGAATTTCCAGTGTCCTCCTCATTAAGGTTTCAGCACCTAACTGAAATCCAAGACTATATTGATGTCGCAGGCATTATAGTTCATTGCTAAATAGATATAAATATAATATGTGGGACTCTTACAAACCCTTCTCAAAACCACATTTTTTGCCCTTGTATGAAGCAATTCACCAGGACAGATATCCTTGGCCAGCATTCATGGGAGCTATACCTTTACAACCTGTTTCCTTTCCTAGCTCTGCAACATACCCCTCTCTTAAACAAAACCTATAGAGTGCCAGGGAAAATTACAACAACATAAAAACCTCTACCATATTTCCTGCAGGGGCAGATAAAACTATCCATGTCAGTATGACCATGCTAGGCAGCCACAAAATTATTTCACTCAACAATTTGGCCTACTACTTGCCTAATGGTGACACTTTCTTCCTTGTTAGTGATCAGGATAAGGCATTTTGATTTAAAAGGGCAAATAAAACTGTCCAATTTTTATAGGATTCATAAATTGTTTTCTTTGTACTGTACTAATACTTATAGTTCTTATTTAATAGCGGATTTTTACTGTAACTTCGGAAATGGCAAAACATCCATGACATTTTGCTGTAGTCAGAACACGTACAAGAGGGGAGACTTAGGACTGTGGCATTTGCAGTCCCCTTTATCTCAGAGTTACGTACACACTTCCCCATATGTCCCATTGCTTTATTAACCAGCCATCTTCAACAAGAAAAGTTTAGTCTTTTCCAGAAGGAATAATGTACTTTCTGGTACAGACTAATTACAATTATAACTGGTTTGATTTTGTTTTCTCCTTTCTGTGGCTAGAGTGAGATTTCTTTTGACACTAAACTGGGGTTAGTTTTATTTTACTAAAATATGTAGTATCTCCTCAGCCTGAAGCTATACACTGCATTTTTATCTATTGCAGGACTCCATCACTCAGCAGTAAGCAAGTCTGCAGAGTAAGGATGGCAAAAGCAACAGGTGCTATTTACCTTAACTAAAATTACCACAAGATGGCACCAGTCTCAAATATAAAAAGTACAAATATTTCAGAGGCTTATTATTCAGGAAGTGTTTGAAAAGCTGATTTACAAAATACACATGCTATAAAAGTCACCACTGTTGTAAAAATTTGTCCTGTTAAATCAAGACTTTTTATAATACATACAAGTAACTGGTGGCACACCAATCTTTCAGATTGGTTTAAAGAAGGATTTAGTTTGCAGTTGTTGCTTGCATCTAAACCAGTTTCTTGGGTTTGATTTTAAACTTTTACCATTTTTTAAAGTATGGGTTCAGAGATAAATATTGAAATATTGAGATAGGTGTTCTCTGAGCAGCCAATATTTATCCTGAACATTGTGTGTTATGTGCTTTTTCAGTGAATTCATTTCTTTTACCTTGGCTATGTGCAAGATTCTAAGTTAGGAGGATTTCCAAAGTAATTTCATAGCTGGAAAGACTTTCTCTCTTTTTTTTTTTTTTTAAGGGATTTTTGTTTGTTTGTTTGTTTTTTTGTAGTTTTCTTCAGAGTGTTATAGTGATTTGTTTTGGGGTTTTTTTTACATGATGTGTGCTATGTTTGGAGACACTGCTTGATATCTTGCCTTTTAAACAGTTTGCATCAACACAGTTTAATACATTATCCCTCTAATCTGCTGTTGGTTTATATCTACATTGTGTTAGTAAAATGAACAAGACATAATGCAGACGTAAGGTTGTGATAGCTCAAGATGTTAGCTCAAATCTGTACCCATTTGTTTCAGCTACAGGGTTGCTAGTTAAGAAGTGCCATCACCATTTTAATGGTGTCATTTTAGTGACAGACATCTCCATTTATCATTGTTCTCATACGAAAACAGGGAAAGTAGGGTAACTTGATTCCAGATGGATAAGGAACTGGACCCTGTCCATATGATTCATCATATGAATTAACCATATGAATTTAACCGTATATAGTCACATTTATCTTAATAAATCTGTCTTTTCAAACTCCTCCCTCTGGAGGGTTCTGATTCTTATTGTTCTCCTTCAAAAGCACTTCAGAAAGCAACTTCTGATGGAACTGCGCACTTCTTTCCCTGTAAACTGTTCTCAAAAGACACTTGAACACTGCAGCTCAAACAGAGCTTCAGCCATACACATTTCTGACACCAAGAGAGCATGTCCCTGCCCTGCCATTATGTGACACGATTTTAAAATTAGTTGTTATCATGTGATTGTGTTGATCCTCAAATGTAATGGTTAAGCCTTGATATATTTGTCCTAATTTTGCAGCTATGTGAACCACTAAGAGAAGATGATCAAAGGCCAAAAGCCAGAGAAGCTTCACTGAAACAGGAATCAGATATACAGTATCTGAAAAAATTTGGAGCCTACAGAACCAGCAATCTTCATATCTACCTGAAGATCCCACAGTATATGATGGGCAAGAAAAAGTAATACAGATTATGCATGTGTGGGATGTGAGCTTCAGCACGAGGGAGAGGCACTGAAGCACCCATGGGGCCCTTTCTGTCTCNTTATTGTTCTCCTTCAAAAGCACTTCAGAAAGCAACTTCTGATGGAACTGCGCACTTCTTTCCCTGTAAACTGTTCTCAAAAGACACTTGAACACTGCAGCTCAAACAGAGCTTCAGCCATACACATTTCTGACACCAAGAGAGCATGTCCCTGCCCTGCCATTATGTGACACGATTTTAAAATTAGTTGTTATCATGTGATTGTGTTGATCCTCAAATGTAATGGTTAAGCCTTGATATATTTGTCCTAATTTTGCAGCTATGTGAACCACTAAGAGAAGATGATCAAAGGCCAAAAGCCAGAGAAGCTTCACTGAAACAGGAATCAGATATACAGTATCTGAAAAAATTTGGAGCCTACAGAACCAGCAATCTTCATATCTACCTGAAGATCCCACAGTATATGATGGGCAAGAAAAAGTAATACAGATTATGCATGTGTGGGATGTGAGCTTCAGCACGAGGGAGAGGCACTGAAGCACCCATGGGGCCCTTTCTGTCTCACACTTTTGGGGCTCAGGGAGCTCCTAAGGTGCTCACTACACATCCCAGAGCTGACACACTGTGGGTGCAGAGAAAGCTTGGGCACTTCTGCTCCTGCTCTCCTTCTACCTTGTTTTCCTCATTTGCCTTTGAATGCAATAGTCAAGTGAATAGTAAAGTTCAGGAGTCCTGTTTCCTGTCATGATGCTATTTCACATGTCAGGGGGAACAGGTTGATGGGCTACTGTCCCATGTTTCCACTGTCCTCTGCTGGCAAGGAAATGAGACCACGTTGGAGCAAGCATCGTTTCCTATGTAAGTCTCTGTCAGAAATGCTTGGAAGAAAAGTATCTGCTCACTGGTCTTCCAGAGGACAGCTGTAAGCTGAGGGCTCAGCATCCTCACAGTAAAAAAGTGCTTCCTTGTGTCCAGAGGGAATCTCCCGTATTTCAGTATGTGAAAGAAGCACAAACAGGGAGGCAGGCTAGTGGTGCCAGTTGTTCTTCGCAGCGGTGCCAAAGGACATCCAACAGCCATNCATGTGATTGTGTTGATCCTCAAATGTAATGGTTAAGCCTTGATATATTTGTCCTAATTTTGCAGCTATGTGAACCACTAAGAGAAGATGATCAAAGGCCAAAAGCCAGAGAAGCTTCACTGAAACAGGAATCAGATATACAGTATCTGAAAAAATTTGGAGCCTACAGAACCAGCAATCTTCATATCTACCTGAAGATCCCACAGTATATGATGGGCAAGAAAAAGTAATACAGATTATGCATGTGTGGGATGTGAGCTTCAGCACGAGGGAGAGGCACTGAAGCACCCATGGGGCCCTTTCTGTCTCACACTTTTGGGGCTCAGGGAGCTCCTAAGGTGCTCACTACACATCCCAGAGCTGACACACTGTGGGTGCAGAGAAAGCTTGGGCACTTCTGCTCCTGCTCTCCTTCTACCTTGTTTTCCTCATTTGCCTTTGAATGCAATAGTCAAGTGAATAGTAAAGTTCAGGAGTCCTGTTTCCTGTCATGATGCTATTTCACATGTCAGGGGGAACAGGTTGATGGGCTACTGTCCCATGTTTCCACTGTCCTCTGCTGGCAAGGAAATGAGACCACGTTGGAGCAAGCATCGTTTCCTATGTAAGTCTCTGTCAGAAATGCTTGGAAGAAAAGTATCTGCTCACTGGTCTTCCAGAGGACAGCTGTAAGCTGAGGGCTCAGCATCCTCACAGTAAAAAAGTGCTTCCTTGTGTCCAGAGGGAATCTCCCGTATTTCAGTATGTGAAAGAAGCACAAACAGGGAGGCAGGCTAGTGGTGCCAGTTGTTCTTCGCAGCGGTGCCAAAGGACATCCAACAGCCATGATTGCTGTGTCTTCTTCCTTTGTTTTCTGGAGAAAGGATGTGTGACGGTGGGAGAAACAAGGTACCCACAGCCATTCCAGCAACTGTAAAACCAGGAAGCACTCCCAGACACTGGACTGGCTGGCTGTTGCAGCCTTCGTAGCCAAAACGGGAGTAGTCATGACACCAGGCCTACCATGAAGCACAAATGCAGTGAGTGAAAAGTACTTTTTGAGTCTGATTTATTTTCTTCTTTCAACACCTATTGTGACATCACAGCAGTACAAATATAAAGGCTCCTTCCCCTCCCCCTGTCCCAGTCGATTTCCCAAGCTGGGAGAAATCAGGGGGTTTGAGTCTGGGTGACTTCTAAGTCACCTGCAGCAGTACTCTCCATTTCATATCAACATCCAATTCTGCTTCAAAGATGTGTCCTATAATAAATACTTGAGACAAGGAGTACAAATTCTCTAACTCATAGCACAGTTTCTTTCAAAGGTGCGTCAGTCCACAGTCCTTGAAAAAAGCCACAATGTTTCTTTATCAGTCCCATGCTCAGTAAAGGCATTAAGACACTTCTCTATTCATACTGTCTGTGGATGTCTGGCAATAGGATCTTAAAACTGCTCCTTTGCAGATGTGTTCCTGTCCCAAAGGGCTAAACCAGATTCCACCACACCCAGGGACTTGCAGCAAACTGTAAACGTTCAGTCTAGAGTATTTCTTGTCTTTCCAAATGTAATAATAGATTTCTTAGCAATAAATGATGTGGGAAAAAAATGTGAAACAAAAGGCCCAAAAATCCCTTTTATACACCTACATTACAAACATTGTTTGTTTCAGGTGCTGCTGTTGTGATCTACCTTCAGAGTATGTCAAGTTATTAAGTACAGGAGAAACAGGAAGAGAGACATATGACCAAAAGCAGATGAAACAAAAATGAACACACACCCCCACTAGCTTGCCTCCCTTGCTTCTTTCACATACTGAAATACAGGAGATTTCCCTGTTCAGCAATGCAGTACTGCATACACCTATCTAAACTGAAATGTAGGCTGGACTACACAGTCCCTTCTGGGAAAATGACCTGAGACCACCAGTCTGGTGGTCCAATACCAAGAGTGGATCGATCTTTTTATGTGCTTATTCTGGGTTGGGAAAATATCTCAGTTATCCATGCAGGAAACATGTCTCAGTCAGTGACCATTTTTCCTATGGAGGCTGTTTATCCTCTCCATCTTTAGCTATTGCGCTACCTTCTGGGCAACACTCAGTCAGACACTGCAATTTATTATAAAACTGCTGTCACTGGAGAGCGTAAAATGCTAATTTAATTATGAAGACTGTTGTTCACTTCTTTTTACTGTGTTCACCATGAAAAATGTTCATTCTCGTAAAGGTCACCGTCAAATTCATTGCAGTGAGTAAGAAGGGTTGTGTGGCCTTCAGAGGAATCAAAACATGGATTTGGTACAGGTTGAGCTGCAGCTTTTTAACAAATTCTGGGGCTAGGCAAGTGGATTTGCAGGATAAAATGATAGGAGTGAGCCCTAGGCAAAATGCAGATAATTTCCACAGAGTATGAGGGTCTCCAGGTGATAGTAGTACATCTCAGTGTATTATACCAAAGCTATTCCTCTTCCTTTCCATCAGCTGGGCAGGAAAGGCAGAAGCTTTCTGCTGGGAGACAATAAGCTCTACAATGCAGGCAGAGAAGAAACAGGCATTTCACATACCCCTTATATTCCGCAAGTGAATTCCCTAGGTCATATCTGACCTTTCATCTCACTACTTTCATTTCACACATAACACCCCATTTATTTCAGATTAAAAAAGGGCTCTGTAAAAGACCCTGAAGAAATGAAATGCAGGTAGTGTACTAGTCTTTGAGGCTGTACACCATTAAGTGGCAGTACAGCCTTTTATTATAATAATTTGAGAAAGCACATTTTTCGAACATACATCAAGCTTTTATGAAATTCTACTTAAAAGACCAGTTGTACAACAAACCTTTTCAAAAAACAATTGTCTAAACAAGAGCTGGGTTTTTCTCCCCCAGCCTTCAGGCACCATTTTGTACTGGTGTGACATTATACGTAGAGCTACAAAAAACAAAGTATGTTACGTCATAGAGTCAAGACTTCAAAAACCAGGAAATAACTAAATTCAGGTTGGTGTCAACTGGCAGCTGTTTCTGGAAAACAGTGACAGAAAATTTGACACCAGGTACTTTGTTGATGCCAGGCTGCTCAAATGCAGCCCCCCACAGTGATGAGTAAATCCATTGAGCCAAACAGACTTGTCACCCACTCTAACTCCTTCCTATCATACACCGATCATATGCAGAGTTAAATCTTAGTGGGTTTGTTGGGGTTTTTTTTTTTTTGTAATACATGAGAAAATATGTAAGTACTGCAATTTGGAGGGTTTCTCAAGTTGAAGTATGAATGTTATTAATAAAAAGTTCTGGGGTACAGAATACATGACTAAGTGTTTTGCTATTGCCCTGCTTTTGAGCTAATCAACACAAAGATAAATAATTTAATAAGCTCTCATGTTCCAGACAGTTTTGTACTACAATCAGTGATAAACATATTTTCAAAGATATTGATACAAATATTTGAAAGTAGTATTCATGACACATTGCAGCATGTTGCTCTTCTGTTTCCTCACTGAAGGTGGGTCCCACATGTCCTTCTGGAGTGACATGCAGGAGCAGTTCAGCAACACACTATA
Source organism: Mystacornis crossleyi (assembly GCA_013400655.1). Lineage (NCBI taxonomy): Eukaryota > Metazoa > Chordata > Aves > Passeriformes > Timaliidae > Mystacornis > Mystacornis crossleyi. Next base: position 47,096 of record VYZQ01050593.1, read on the forward strand.
ATACAGAAAACACAACAGAACCCTCCATCAAAAGTGTTTTGACAGTAAATCTTAGGCAATCAGAACTCAAAAATGCCCTGAACATAGTTATCTGTATGTCCTGCTTCACTTTGTTGTGGATGTCCACACCAACAAAAATCACCCCATCTACACTGTGACTGAAGGCACAAAATTACCTAGGCTTTTTTCCCCTGGCTGCAGCCTTCTTTCAAATCCCACTCACTCCTCCAAGAATGTGGGTGTGGATGTGTCCCAAGGTGCCAAATAAGTCGCACATTTTTCAGTGCACTGTGTGCAGCAATCCACAAAGAGGCACTTCAACAAATACGCAAAGCTTGACAGAGTTCTCTTATTTTTCTATTATAGCTATTTACATTTGTAGATATTCTGAGACTTGTCACTCTAATGTAGTAACAGTTACTCACTGTTTAAGATCACAGTATATATCATTAGCTTTGTGGCCCCCCATAGAGATAAACTTTATTTTTAGCTGAACTTTGTGGACTATTAACTGCATTTTTTCACACTGAACAGCACACAAAACATCCTAGTATTAAAAAGTTGCTAAGTCTCCAGATCTATGCGCAGCTTTAGTACAAAAGTTTGAAAGAATAATCAGTGCTCCCTGCTGTTTTCTGTTCCCAGAACTGACAGTCATGCCTGGAAAAGCCCTTCAGATCCATTGAGCAATTATGTCTCCTCCCATTTTTGTATTTGGTTTGAAAACCAGTGCAGGGGAGGCAGATTAGCCAAAACTAACACTATATTGCAATTGCTGGCTTCATACAAACCCTCTTCATACGCAGCTATCTCAAGAGAACTGTAATACCATCTAATTTGCTTTTTGCATGGCCAAACTATAATGGAAGGCTACTTTCCAAAGAATTGTGACAGCAAGAAGTGTATACAATATTGAAGTTTGCTTTCAAACAGTAATACTGCTTTATTGTTGTCTGCTGCAGAAGAAACAAGGCAGAACTAGACAGGATTCCTCACATGCTTCTCGTCTACATCACTGGAAGAGGCAAATGCATCTAAACATTTCAGACCAGGCTCTGCACAAGGTTTTTGCTAGCTTGGTTTTAAAATCTGAGTTTTTTCTATCTACAGCTCCACTTCATTGGAGGTGATGGGCAAGAAGACACTTTAGGTCTAGTTATAGGGCTGTACAATTTTTTTGCTTTGATTACCCAGTAAACTTGGTCCCCTTGTAGCTATCTAGAAGTAGGGGAATACTAAAAACAGGGATGAGTTATCTCTGCAATTCATTTTTCCAGCAGTTGTTTCATCTGCATATTTAGAAGGACAGACCTGTGTCCTGAGAACATACCTAAAATGACAAGGACATGCTCAGAATCTCCGCATCTAGGCCTCTAAATAAAGTAAATTTGTAAATTTATAAACATTACAGGTGTGCAACTATACTTGTCTGCTCCTTCTGTGTCTACCTCATTTTGTTGAATAGTTGTCCTTTCCATATGAAGCCTTAAGAATTTGAAGAGCCCTGTTCTACGAGACTGAGAAGTCTTAAATTCTGAAACTTCAAAACGCTTCTGTGCCAACAGACCCTTCATAGAAGATGATGCAGGCTGTTTCCCAGCAACTCTTCCTTGAGGAGTTCCCCATCTAGACTGTCAGCTATATGCAGGATGTCCTAGAAGAGAAAAAAGATGAACACATTAAACCACCATAGAAAGGATCTTACCCTGTATTGTGAAAACAAACTCTCTCTTGTCAAAGGACAGTATGCTGGGAGCACTGTTCTTTCCACAAAGGCACACATAACTTCCTCCACTCTTGGTGCAAATCAACTACATAAGAGCCTGTTTGAATACGAGGCTGAGCATAAAATTATTTGACTAGTGATGTCAGTGCAAACTAGTCACTGTGACAGCGAGCCCTTATTAAGAAGCATAACTACTCTAATCAATGAAAAATATTCTCAGTTACTACACCAAATATTAAGAAAAATCTAATCATTGCTTTAAATATTACAGCTCGTGACTCTCTTACATGTTAACACTGCTCTATTACAAATGGTCTATAATGAAAAAGCTACAAATTCATCATACACAGTCAGTGTTTGCATGTTCTTAATAGCCTGGGTTTAATTCACAGTGTGTATGTAATCACTGTTAGATAAAAGAAAAAAATAATTCAAGTAATATTTAGAATACTGACAACAAATCTGAAATCCAGTGCTTACTCATCTTACTGAATTCTAAATCTAGTAAATGGCCATAACTTGATTTTCATTATCTGGTATTACTTTTCTCCTTGTGTAATCTCACACTTTTCATTTCACTTCATCTGTTTTATTCCCTTATACAGTCTTATCACCTTTCATGATTACTTCATCACCTACCACTCTGCAGCCCAGTGTATACTCAGTGCAAACTCTCACTTAACAGCAAACCATTCCTCTGCTGTCATTGCATTGCAATGTTATGTGGTCATAATCTTTACAGTTTAGAAAAAAAACTGGTTTTCCGTCCTTCTCTTCACAATTCTTCTGATATTGCATAAAGAGTTATAGTCTGCGCATCACACCCAGTTATTCAGTGTGTACTTTAAGAAAATCCCCACCTAAACAGCTTTGCATGAAACTAGCAGTATTGTTTCCTGCTTCTCTGCCCTGCACTTCACCCCTCTGCAGGAGGGTGTGGTGTAGCTATCTTCCTGAAATGGGGCTTTGAAGGTCAGTGTCATGGACCAGACTGGTGTGCCAACTCTGCCAGGACAAAACACAAAAAACTTTCTTGTGGTTCAGGGCCATGAGTGAGAGCATGATAGATACCTGCACTCAGAGAAATTCCACCAGAAGACTCACTCTCAAGGTGTAGATTAGTTTCAGGTCACAAAAGAAGTCACCAATTTTGTTGTACTACTCAGTACCATTAGTAGAAAGTGATTGTTACCTGTCTTTTATAGCAGTGGAAGCTGTATGAGCCAGTGATGGGTGGTAGCATCCCCTCAGAGCAGCACACAATCCTTCCAATCACAGAGACTAAACTCAACTTCTAGGGAAAAAAAAAATATAGGTGAATGCATTAACAAAACCCAGTGACATTCCCCCTCATGTACACACAACAGGAAAAATCCTGTCCAGGAACTAATTAGAAAAAAATATTTCTAAGTGACCTTACTAACAGGTGTATTTCCATGTCTGCAATATGATTTAGAGATGTTGATGATTTAATCTTATTTAAATTATAATAACATGGATTATAATGAACACTCCATACATGAAAGAAAAATTTATGAGACAAAAATTGTATTGCAAGGCAGGACACAGGCAACATATGATGAAGCAAAACTGCTGAGCGTTATTTTTGCCAACTACGCAAAGAACTCTATTTACTTCACTGAAAAAAAAATTTAAAATATGTAAGTTCCTACAAATTAGGGTTCTGCACGTTTATACTGAAAAAGGGTTTTTGAATGTCTAAGTGGTTTGAGTTGATAACTTCAGCCAAAATAATTGTTACTTAATAAAAAAGAGGGGAAGCCACAAGGAGTGGCTGAGGTCACTTGTTCTGTTCAGTATGGAGAAGAGGAGACTGAGGGGAGACCTCATTGCAGGTACAGCTTCCTCATGAGGGGAAGCGGAGGGGCAAGCACTGATGTCTTCTCCGTGGTGACCAGCAACAGTACCCAAGGGAATAATCTGAAGCTGTGTAAGTGGAGGTTTAGGTTGGATATCAGAAAAAGGTTCTTCACCCAGAGGGTGACTGTGCACTGGAACAGGCTCCCCAGGGAAGTGGTCACAGCACCAGCCTGACAGAGTTCAAGAAGTTTGGACAATGCTCTTGGGCACATGATGTGACTCTTGGGATGTCCTGTGCAGGGCCAGGAATTGGACTTGATCATCCTTGTGGATATCTTCCAGTTCAGGACATTCTATGATTCTGTGGGGAAAAAAGAAATCGTCCCCAAGTCAAGGAAAATGCTTAAAGTGCTTAAAAAAAAAAAATTTAACCCAATTCTAGGATCACATTAATTATCCTCTCTAAAAGTAAACCACTAAGGTGATGCCACATACCAAGGAGTCTCCTCTTAATAGTATAAACCAAAGAAAAGAAGAGGATGCAATGAACACATTCAAAACCAAAAAAATTCCATTATTTGAATAACTAATGAAGTCTCCTTCTTATGGATATGTGTCATACATTGTTTCCTCAGTAGGGTTTTTATGTTTTCTGTCTCACATGACTTGCAGAAATTTTGTATCTTGAGACTGTCTTTTCTTGCAACTAAGGATTCTCAGGGTGCAAAAGTCATTCCAAGAAGACAAGGAAACAAACAGACCCATAGACACAAACACATTCACAGGCAAGAATGCAGGATCAGATAAGCCTCATCCTCTAGGAAACAGAGTAACCAAAAATGTTCTGATGATAAGCTCCACAGAAGCTCTTTTAAATAAATTAAACACATTCATTTTTCTAACCTGATTTGGTCAAAAACTAGTCCACTTGTCATCTGATAACTGTTTAGTAGCCTCCAGCTCACTCCTAATGAATGGTGAGCTCTAATTGTATCCTGTAAAAAAAGATGGCACAGAAAAAAGAAAATTAATGCAATGAAAACTCAGTTCCCCTTTGCCCCAACACATCAGGGAGCACAGGATTGCTTGCATTGGTTAATGTATGCTTTCTTGTTGTAGGTGGAGGGCTTCAGTTTCCACATCCATCTGCTTGGTATCTGTCATGAGAACTGATGCAGAATAAAGGAAAATCTTAGGTTCATTGTTGAGTGAAATGAATTGTTCACCATCTAAATGGTATCTCATCAGACGCAGATAGAAAGAATGAACAGCAACATATGAGGAGCAAAGGGAGAAAAGGTGTTCCTACCTCCATGATTTCCTCTCTTCCATCGTTTGCATTAGTACTACTAGTATGTCAGAATAAAACTTTGTCCTTGCACTGCTCTGGTACCCAGAAAAAGTCCCTGTGACCACAGACATTGCATATCTATGCTTTTAAAGTTGCACTTTAAAAAATGAGCTCTGCTAGACAAAATATTGCATTCCTATTTAGACTGCCTCAACGTCTTTCCTTCCATCTATCATCTGTCTTATTGTCAACACCAGCAGATCATTGCTGGCACAAGTGTGATTACCTTATTTATTTTCAAAGACCAACATATATCATAGCAAAACTCCCCTAGTTTCACATTTTCCTACTGAGAAGCCAGGTCATTATCAAAATGCATTGTTACGGATGAGACCAAATTAGGATTTAAAAAAACACAAACAAAAAGCAAACCAAGCAATCAACCAAGCAGCCAACCAAGACCAATACCAAAACCTAGACAGTAGAAACAAGACACTGGAAGGTAAACCAACTGTATGCTTAGGGCAGGAAGGAGTTCACAGGAATGGGACACAAATTCATTTCCATGGTGCTTCTGGTACTGACGATTACTAGAGACAGGATATGAGCCCAAATGGACCTCAGCTCTGACCCAGAATGGTAATACCTGTATTTTAACACAACCGCTGATAGATGGATGCAGGCGAGGATTTATTTCTACCTAAGGAATGATACAATGCACAGCAAGACTAATCACTAAACCATGACCAGGGAGGTGATCACTATAATGGTGAATTTAGAACAAGAAGGAAAACAACATCAGCCCTATTGAATGTGGGTGGGTGGCCACACCACCTGGGAACAGAGAATTTATTTTCCCACATATGAGATCCCTTACAAAATCTTGATGAGATGATAGCTGCTGAGTAGGGAAGAAACAAATGTGTACAAGCATCAAGTTTTTATGCAGGATAAGAGATAAAAATGATTTGTACCTTTTGAGACACAAGAGCCATAGCTAACCAGTACCTTGAAAGTTCAGCAGGGAAATCTTAACCATAGAATCATGAATCATACATATTAGAGGGGTGTTCTTGCTTCAGGGAGGTCGAAACAAATTTTGCTACATGATGAAAATTTTAAATGTTCTTGCATTTGAAGGCTGAAAGAAAAAATGTGTATTTAATTTACTCACTCTCCACATGAAAAAACCCAGTAGCACAGGTCCTAAAAGCAGAAGTAATTTCTGTGTTCAGCTAATAGTAGACCACTCTGAACCAAGCCAGAGGTGTATACAAATTTGGACAGAGACATCATGCACAAAGTTTCAGCAGAAAGCAGCAACTGGCCCTCCCATGCCCTCCAACACGGAGCATGGAGATTGACATGTTAAATCTCTCTCGTGACAGATGATCTGTGTACATTAGGAGGTCCTCCCTTGGTTGAGTTCAAGATCAGAATGTGCATTGAAGGCAGAATAATTGGCCACAACAGATTTCTCTTTTGATGCTGTTCTAACTTTCAGTAAATAAGCGGATAGCTATGGTATTTCCATGTAATGGCGCGCTTGGCATTACTGGAGATTTTTTACCAACAGATTAGACAGACATGCCGATAGCTATGACAGCTGTAACGAGGAAAGGGAAATGGGTTAAATTTCTCTAAGTCTCTTCTCTCCCTGTTTTATCTTGTTCTGTGGACTTCTTAAAACCATCTAACTCTGTGGTTGTTACACTGTAGTTGTAGTTGTGTTTTTCATGGTCTACTGTTGCTGTGCTGTTTCAGCATCCTTTCCGGAGACAGATTATGTCCGTGGAAATAATCAGGGAAACAATATTTGATAGATGTTCATGGATGCTCTTTATTTTTCTCCCAGCTTCAGAGCATGGGGACCTGGACCAGACTCACTGCCTCTGGGAAAACCCCAGTATTCCCGGGGCAGGGGAACATGAAAAAGCCAATGGGGACAGGATCTGGGTACCTGTGACCAGGGAGCAGGGGGAGGGAAACCCCATGCCCTGCCATGCGTCCACCCCAAGGGCCCCAACCCCACCAGGAGGGGGGCACCTCCTCAGTCTACTGCTCTGAAAATAAAAAATACATTCTAATATTAACTTGATTAGACCAATTTTTTCCAAGTTGCATTCTGTTTTCACCATACTGGGGTAAATTAAGACCTTTCTAGGCTTTGAGAGAGCAGGGAATTTGGAATGTGCCACATAAGCGACTTTACCAACAAAGTTTGCTACATCAGTATTTGCTATTATACAGTGAGCATGAGCCAGAGTTTCTGGTTTCAGATGCATGCTCACAATCCTCAGGCCAATAGAATTATAGCAAAGATAAGAATTTGACTGCAGGGAAGTATTCTCTTGAACCTTTACTGTGTTTCTGTATGCAGTAAAAGGGATGATGCTGTAAAACAAACATTTGGTCTGAACATTATGAATTGAATTTCTGCTTCTTTAAATTATCAAAATTAGGGCCTGTCAAGAATTGAAATGAAAATCTGAAGTAGCCAGTTCTTTGCATAGTGAAATGCTGAAAGTGTGATTCAAAACCTACAGGTAACTTACGTTCTTCAGTAGATCTGTAGAGACACGTATTTGCGATCAGCCCTGCATCCCAGACACTTATGGTTCCTAAGGCTGTCTCCACAGACAGCCATGTCTGCTTTGACTCCAGGTTCTGTCCTGCAGAGTGCAGCTGCCACTGAGTCAGGGAGGCATTGCTTCAGCCTGTGAACAAGCAGCAGACCAAGCTGCACTGCAGGAGACACAGGTCACCCAGAGGTGGCCTTGGCACATACAAGTGTTGATAGGTGTCAGGACTCTGCACTCCAATTCCCTTCAGACATTGCATCAAAATAATGACATTCGGGCTAATGTCGTATCGACTTGAAATAAGATAATTTCTTACTTTTTAAATTTACAGTATCTTGATCAATAGTTTTGGGCACAAAATTAACACTTACAGACACTTTCTCTCACTTTGTAAAAAATGTAATGATAATTAAAGCATTCTAAAGGAAAACACCCAGAGAGTTCTATTTTCAGATTCAAGTGTGTTTTCACTTACAGAGGCCTATTAAACATTGACTTAGGACAAAATCAACAGAACAGTCTTTAAAAAACAAAAAAAAAGGTCTTTGCATGTTGGGGCCCCAGAGCTGGATACAGTACTGCAGGTGGGGCTCTCACAAGACCTTGAATGGGGAGATTGGACCAGATGACCTATTGTGGTGCCTTCCAACCTGACCCTTTCTGTGATTCTGTAATATATTGTGACACCCAAAACTGCCCCCAGCACTTGAGGTGAGGCCGCCCCGGTGCAGAGCAGGACAATCCCCTCCCTCCCCTGGCTGGCGATGCTGTGCCTGATGCCCCCCAGGACACGGGTGGCCCTCCTGGCTGCCAGGGCACTGCTGACTTGTGTTCAACTTGCCACAGACCAGGAGCCCCAAGTCTCTTTCTGTGGCACTGCTTTCCAGCATCTCATTCCCCAGTCAATCCACACATCCCTTCCCAAGTTCAGAATCCAGGACTTGCTCTTGTTGCTCGACCCAACTTCATCCAGTTGGTGATTGCCCAGCCCTTTAATTTGTCAAGATCCCTGTCTTTAAGGGAGTCAACAGCTCCTCCCAATTTTGTATCACCTGCAAACTTAGATAATATCCTTTGAAGTCCTGCATCCAAGTCATTTATGAAGTTGTTGAAGAGCACTGCCCCTAAGGAGGAGCCCTGTGGAACCCCACTGGTGACAGGTCACCAGCCTGATGTCACCCCATTCACTGTAACCCTTGGTGCTCAGCCCATCAGCCAGCTGCTCACCCATCGGATGATGTGTGTACCCAGCTGTGTGCTGGACATTTTGTCCAGAAGAATACTGTGAGAGACAACATTAAAATCTCTACTGAAATCCAAAATGATTACGTTAACTGGCTTCCCTTATTCTACTAGGTGGGTAACATTGTTGAAAAAGGAATTTTTTTTTAAGCAGAACTTCCCTCTCATGAATCCATGCTGACTGTGACCAATGACTGCATTGCCTTTCAGGTTTTTTTCAGTAAGTCACAGAATAATCTTCTCCAAGATTTTACCAATATAAACAACTTTCCTCCTTGTTTTGTCTTCACTATGTTCAAGCAACACTAAGGGATCTTAAGCACTGAAACACTTCGTCAGTTTTGTCAACAGCAAAGATTTCTGTCCTGAAACCGGGTATATATGCAGAGGTCTAAGACTAGTCCTACTGCAAACCAGTGCATGTTTACAACATGATCTAAGTACAGGATGTATTTCCTTCTGCTCAGCATACACACCTCAGGAGTCTAAATTTATTAAGCAAACATTTTTGCGCAGTCTTCTGCATTAAGGGTAAATTTATTTTTATCTAGAAATTTTTCATTATTTTGATTGGAATTTAGAACTTCTGAAATAACAAATATTTGCAACCTAGCTTCTTCGCATATAGATAATCAACTCAATATAATGAATTAGAAATTAAAGAGTTCTTGCAGGTCTTGTATTCACCATGATGGAATTTATTTAGTGGAAATATCAAAATAATCTGCATAGGATTTCTGAACTGGTTTTCCTGGAAAGTCAGCTAAAACTACTTGATACATGATACATTAAAGAAGCAGTAAAGATGAAGATAATTATATCTGTGGAAAAGAGGAGCCATTGGTGAAAAACTCCCTTTCCAAGACTTGTGGTTTCCATACTGAAAATACTGTGTCTCAGTCTATGCATTCAATTTCTTCTCAGAACACCTGACCCAGCAACAGGCAGGAGAATATATTTGTCACTTCTCAGTTGACCACAGCTACTTCTTGTTTCTTTTTGCCTTCTCCTGATGCATAGAGACACTTAAAATGCAGACAATCACCCAGTAATGCTCATTCATCTGATGTGGTTGCAGAAAGCCCAAGCTGCAATACAGAAGGTGGCAGACAAAGAATACATAGTCAGGTCTGGTATTTCACAGTAAAGGTGAGATGACTTGGCTGTGCAATATTTGCCCTTCCTGCTGTTTTTTCTTCAGCATCTTACTGAAGAGATCATATGTACATTAAAATATTGAAACCCCTTCCCATTCCAAAGTTATCATTCACCTGGGTTAAGGGGGATCAGAAAATCCAGCTAGGGCATTTCCCTCAGCACGTAAATTAAATTACAACCTTCAGAGAAAGCAATATGTTGCAAAGTGATATGTTCTTCTAAATGCTCCAGTGCAGAATAAGCCTGCCCACCACCCTGAGACATTACAGATGTCAGATAACAGCCACACATCCATGAGACAGCACTAACTATTTTTCTACAGCAAAAGAGCCACAATTCTACCTTGACCTTACAGGATTCATTCAAAGGCCGCTGAGGGACACAGAGAAGAAACTACACTCCATTGCTTCCACACAACACACCTATCTATGGCTTAGAAACAAATAGACTGAAGTTTACCAAGTACTGACCTTTTCTTCTGCTTTCCAGTCCATGGAATTTTGATTGGTGTCTATAAATATATGAGAAGTTTATCTCAAAGAAATGCCTCTATAGTTGCAAAAGCAATAATAGTTTATGTCAGCCAGAGCCAAAGTCAGCCATGCACACCAACCTCTTGTACAGTGTTTTCTTACAAGATTAAAAGTATTTGGCATGGAGAACGGAGCAGAGACTACTGCAGTGCCAGGGAAAAGATGAATGTACATACTCTAACCTTCAGAAAACACCTTAGTAATGCCCAGCACATCTGGTTTGAGATTATTTTAAGCAAATTTGTTCCAATATTATTTTCTGTCAAATCATCAGCTCCTTTAAATGGCTCTCAACTGCTACTCCTTATACTTAAAGCATTTTACAGCTAAACTAGTGAGTTCATTCTTGCTACAAGCTTGTTCCATAATATATATATTTTTAAATGCTGTAAGGATATTAAGATAAATAACCATGGCTAAAATGGGGACTTGTACACTTGCTAAATTAGCATGCATTTTTCCATTTTGATGGCCTGTCCAGTTTTTCTAGTTTTACTTAACCATCCAAGCTGAACCTGTATATGGCAGCTGCTTGTCAAGGACCGGTAATTTCTCTTATTGACAAAATTTTACTGGAAGTGTTCTGTTATTTATAAGAACAGAACTAGGGGATACATTCCATTACTGAAGTTAAAAATTCTAGCAATGTATCCATGAGAAACTTTGAAGTCCCCCTTAAACTGGGTAGAAAATTAACATGTTGTGGGTAGAAGGGCATCAGAAGAGAGGACAGATCACAAAAACAACTGCCAGTCTGTTTCCCAGTCCTGATGACTCACAGTGGTGATGCAAGAGTTTCTCCCATCCTCACATCTACTGCTGAAGAACTTAACCAAGCTGTAGACACAGATTAGACCAGTACTCCAGTAGGAAAAGTAACCTTCCCTGCTTCAGTCCGTCTTAATAGGTTCCTCTTCCACTCCGAGAGACAGGAAATGCTCTCTTTCGTAGTCTGTAGAAGATGGCCAACAAAAAGAACAGGAAATAAATATATCAAATAAATTAAAGCCTTTATTAACACATGCCAGTGCTTCCATGATGCTCTTTCTGCTTTTTATGAATTATAACTGCAAATTCAGAAAAAGCAAATGAAGGCTGTTGGTTTGGAAGAGGCCACTGCTTGCAATGCCTATCTGAATGTTTGACTGAAAATGCAGAGGTAGCGTCACATAATTCCCTGTGCCTCTTTGGATCTGCTTTCTCCTGTAAAATCAATGCTTTGTTCCTGTGTAAGAAAATACCATGTGTCATTGTAGTTAAAAGGCACGTGACAATATATATGTGGAAAAGCAAGGAATCAAAGTCCAGAGAAAACTAATCCTGGAAGCTACTGGCCTTTTAAATTTGATTAAGCCACTCTAATAAAACTCTTGCCAGGTTACACGGCATAACTATAATTGACAATTTTAGGAATGCACTATTTACTACATTTGAGGATACAGATATGTAAACTAACTGAATCCGTAGAAACTGTGACTTTTCTTGTTACTGATAAGCACACACACATTTTTCATGATCCCACTTAAACACATATGTAGCAATTAAAAAAACATCCTTTATCTCAGAACCACCCTTCCATATACTTTGCAACATAGTGGTCTTTCAACTGTCATTCCTTTGCCTTATATACTCAGAGCCTTAATTAATCCCTGCCTGGATAAGCTTGTTGTGCTACATCTTGTTTGTGAGGTATCCACTCTATGATACCAGCTGTTTAATAGTGTCCTACGAGAGGATTTGGATTCAGGGATTTCTGTCTGAATCCTAATTCTTTGTTAAACACTTTTTACAAATACAATTTTGTTTCCGTATCACAAAAATTCCTTACTAGATCACAGCATTCAGGAAAAAAAAAAGAGGTTAACTGTAATTTACCCACAGTTAATTTAAGAATTTACATATTTTGGTTCCTTCAGTTGCATGTGCCCAGAAATACGTTTATTGTGTCCTTCCTATATCTTTGTTTTAAATACCTTCTTCTTTTGCTTTATGCAGTTATACTTTGCTGTCACTCTTCACTGAGTAAAAAACCATGTGGACGGCCGGGCCCAGTGAGTGGCGGTGAATGAAGTTAAATCCTGTTGATGTTTAGTCACCAGTGGGATTCTCCAGGGCTCAGTACTGGGGGCAGTTCTGTTTAGTTTCTTTACTGACAACCTGGACAAGGAGATTGAGTGCTACACCAGGCAATTTGCAGGCAAGTTGGGTAGGAGTGTTGACCTGCTGGAGGATAGGAAGGCTCTGCAGAGGGATCTGGACAGGCTGGATCACGGGCCAAGGCCAGTGGTGTGAGGTTCAACAAGGCCCAGTGCTGGGTCCTGCCCTTGGGTCACAACAGCCCCAGGCAGTGCCACAGTCTGGGGCAGAGTGGGTGCAAAGCTGCCCACAGGAAAAGGACCTGGGGGTGCTGGTGACAGTGACTGAACATGAGCCAGCGTGTGCCCAGGTGGCCAAGAAGGCCAGTGGCAATCTGCCTTTTTAAAAAAACAGTTTCTTTTCTCTACATCAAGGTTTTGATGTAGTCAGAAAATTACATGTTAAAATTACACGTTAATTCTCAAAAGCTTATTTAGTGATTGTTCCCTCCCCTTTCCTTTCCCACCATCTCCATGAAATAATGTTGTCCAGTTGCTATAAAATCTGTTATGGGGAAAGATAAGCACATGGCAGCACAAAGGAGCACACGGCAGCACAGGCCCTGGCGGGAGGAGGTGTCACACGGCAGAGCCCTGCAGGGAGGAGCCTGCCGGGAGCTGACAGACGGGTGGGCAGTGCATGATCACCCCATGGAAAGACATTTGGAAGGTGCATTGCTGATGTGGCAACACGGGATGGGTTGTGTAGTGAGAGTTACCATGTAAGGAAATACTGTGTCTTGAAGTGTATAAAAGCAGCTCATTTCCTTTGAATAAATGATTCAGATCGATTCAGATCCAGGAAGCAGAACTAGATTCTGATTAAGTCTGAATTTCAATCACTGACAATCTGTCAGTGTTGTTCTGTATTCTATGTCAAAGGAAAACATAATACACTTTGATTAAAGACAACTGTGTTAATCATAAGCTATCTTTCATTATACCTCTTTCACCCTTGTTTGGAGTGTTGTTGACTTCTCTAAGTAATGAATAACAAGTCTTTGATTTTTTTTTCAAACAAATAAAACCATTCAGTAAAAGTGTACTCAGGAGCTCATAATACCTTCTCTTCTTGTCTACTTGCATCTTAACAAAGAGACGCATGGATATAAAAATGTACATGTGGAGTCTTTTGACTAAATCATGAGAGGGAATTGGTGAGTAAGCTGAAAAAAAACCAATAAAATCCTTTCCACTGTTTTTTCAAGGTCATGCTTACTTATGCTGATTGCATCCATGTAAAAATTAGCCCTTTTTTTAGGGACATCATCTAGAATTCCATGGCAGTTTGAAGTGCAGTGACTGCCTACCTGCTCACAACCTACACCTTTCTCTCTGCACATGGATCATGGTCTCTAGGCACACTTTCAGGATCGCTCTTCCCTAACAGTGTTTCAAGGAAAAATGTGGTTCAGGGCAGCATAGTGTAACTTGCACTGACTTGGAAAATAGCCAGCTTGGACTGAACCTGCTATTTACTCACTGTGTGGAGGAATGTGGGAAGGAAAACCTGAATGAAACAAAGAGGTGTGGGGTTGCTTTTTGTGTGGTTTGTTTTTTTTTTTTTTTTTTGGGGGG
>VYZQ01050596.1:0-17251 GCA_013400655.1 Mystacornis crossleyi
CTACATCATAGCTTTGCTGCTGTGCCGTGGCTTCCAGCTCTTCTTGTTTGTTCCCCATGCTGCATGCGTTGGTATACATGCACTTCAGCTGGGCTGCTGATTTCACCCTTGACTCTGGCTTACCCTCCTTGGGCCTGCTTCCAGACAGCCCAGCTGCATCCCCTTCCCCCTTCAAATCTAGTTTAAAGCCCTCTCAATGAGTTCCACCAGTTCATGGGCTAAAATCCTTTTGCCCTTAACAGGCAGATGGAGCCCATCTGGCTCCAGCTGGCCAGGTGCCATGAAAATTGTTCCATGATCAAAGAACCCAAAATTCCGCCGATGACACCAACCCTTGAGCCACTTGTTGATAATGTGGGCTCTCCTGTTCCTTTCATCATTTGTCTCTGCCACTGAAGGGACTGAGCAAAACACTATCTGTGCTCCTGCCCTATCAACCACTCGACCCAGTGCCCTGAAGTCCCTTTTAATTGCCCAGGTGCTCTTCTTTTCAATTCCATCACTGCCAGCCTGGAGTATCAACAACGGGTAATAATCAGAGGGCTGAATCAGCCCAGGGAGTCTCTTGGTAATATCCCATATCCAGGCCCCAGGAAGGCAATAGACCCTTCTGTGGGATGGGTCCAGTTGACACACAGGGTCCTCTATTCCCCTCAGAAGGGAGTCACCTACCACGACTACCCTTCTTGTCTTTAAAATGCTAGAGGTAGTGATCCATCTGGCAGACAATGTATAATTGGGATGCTCACAGGGCAGATTATTTTCTTCTATGTCATCTGGCTGACCCTTTAGATCCAGGGCCTCATACCTATTCTGAAGTGGCACCTGGGTAGGTGATGGGGGTTGGAAGGAATTTTTATTACCTCCCCAAGTACGAACCTATTTCCACTCCCCTTAATCCACCAGGTGTCCTCCTATTGCCTGACGGTGGGAGGCATGGGAATCCTCTGACTCCTGGGGCGCTTCTCTCGGGGATGGAAGGGTGAAACTCCACCAGTCTATTTCCCTTTCACTTTGTCTAAAGCTCCTTAGTCTTTCTACTTCCTCCTGAATCTCGGCCACCAGAGAAAGGAAATCATTCACCTGTACCCACTGCAGGCAGGTGTCTTTTACAGCGTCCCCTGGTACTACCGACAAGCTCAAACACTCCTCACAGGAAGGGGTCTGGACAGACGCATCCTTCTGGGAGAGTTCTGTTTGGCTAGGTACACTTTTACTAGCTGTAGCTTTTGATCGTGTAAAGAACATTGGTGAAAAACACCCAACCTCCCAAATCTCAACCCAAAACAAACTAAAAACTCCACTAGCAGGAGGATACCTACAACCCTGCCTGCGCGAACTGCTATGCAAACTGCCATGCCATGCCCTGGGAGACGTGCCACACCCCTGTTTGCCCGGTCTGGGTCGCTGCATTCCCGAGAGCCCTTTTTAATCATACTGCTGCTGGCTGGAGGAAACCTCGCCCTACGCCTACACCCAAGTGTCTAGAGAGAGAGAGGAACCCACCTGCCAGTCAAAAGAAAAAGTGCTTTATATATATATGGGGGGCGGTGTGTGTGTTCAACAGTGAGGAATCGGTGAAGTTTTCTTGGTGGGCTCCTTTGGACTGATTCAAGACAGCATAAAGACATTAAGGAATGGTCAGTGTCCAAAAGCCTTTAGAAAAGCTGGGAAAAAAAGGTTGGTCAGGAAGCTAGAGGAAACATTTGTGAAGGGTAAATGAAATAAGCTTGAGAGGGAAGGAGAACAGGACAAATAGGCCTCAGCTATTTTGCTGTGAAAGCTCCTTGAGGTTACAAACATACTTTTGGTTTTTGCTCGCAGCCTTTGTTCAATAGATGTGGGAGCTGAATTGCTAAATATTTTTCCACTGAGAGGGAATCAGAAGTATAAATTTCATTTTTCCATATGTAAGAACAAATGCTTTTTGTTTTGGCTAACACAGAGAGAAAGATACTAAACTAAGCTCCTGCCAAGTTAATCAGACATGGAAAGAACATTGTTTGACTGCTGTAAAACAAAAGACATTAAATAACACTATAGATTCTGAATTGAGATGTCCTCTTGCTAAAGCCCTCTGCTATTTGCTTTGGTTTCCCATTTTCCTGTTTCTCAGAGGAATGCTTTGCTGCAATGGCAATTTACAGCCTTCCTGTGCTAGTTATATAATGGTCCCCATTTCCAACCACAATTACCAGGCATTTATAAAAGAGCTTCAAAAACTCTGTTATGGTTGAACTCCAGGAAGGTAGGTAACCAAAAATATTTCCATTTTTAACAGAAAGCCTCTTTCTGTGGTTTAGTCAGTTCTGCCTAGATGTTAAAAATATTCTCTTCCCCAAAAGTGCAAGGATTTTTAAAAAAATATATCTCACATAGCTCCTCCTCAAGTCACCAGCTTAGGCCATTTTAGTAGCCCTGTGTGTATAATGTCTTCTGTAACATTCCAAGATGTCTGCAAAATACGGGCTGTATCTGGAAATTGCATTTAAGTCCTAATTTGTGAATTAGGACTATTTTATTAGGACTAGGACTAGGACTATTAGAATTATCTAATTTGTGAATTGTGTTTATGAGAATAGTCATACTTTTGTGTCTCATCTGAAAGGCCAGAGGATTAGCAACGGTAGAATGCTATGGGCTTTGTCCAAGTAAGAAACCTCAACATGACTTTGTCATAAGTAGGCTACATCCTACATAGTGCATTTGATCAACATCACCATTGAAAAATTCAGACAAAGCAGGTTTTTACAAGTCGTGGAGTAGAAGTATTGGTTTAGTATTGTAATGGTTATCTTAGTTGTCTTCTTAAAAATTTACTCCTATAAACTGATCTGAATGTAGGAGTGTAAAGAAATAATGCTATTCAAAAGAAGGCTCTGTGTGTTTTTTATCAAAAAAAACCCCAATTCCCCAGCTAGTAAGTAAATTATTAAACACTAATAGATAAAAAGAATCCTTGTGAATAGTAGGTGAATGAGTCACTGAGTCATCTTGATATAATTATTTGAAGTAAATGGCATATCCTTGACATAAGATGATGGCATCTCTAAAAACTACAATGACTTGATGTTTATGATAGTACAGTATTTATGTTTTATTAGACCTTTTTTCCCCAGCAGTAATAAAGCCTTTCACTGAAGGGATTTTTTACCTGTCTACAAATATGCAGTTCTGAAAGTTCAGGTGTTTGAATACAACTGTGTGCTGAGCTGGAAACAAGTAAACCTCTGATCTTAATCTGTTTTTTATTTTTTTCCCTCTCTCCAGTGGCCCATCATTTTTGCCTGGAAATCTCTTTGCTGTTCCAGGTTCCTAGGAACTGTTTTGGACCTTTCTGAAATGACTCTGCTAACAATTCTTTTCAATTGGCTCACTGGTATGTTCTTGGCATGTCAGCAGATTACACTAACAATCTCTGTCTTTCTTACAACCAGTGTGACAAACTAGATGAAAATACTGCCATGGCTCAGACATTTCTGTGTTTGTGGCTGCAACAGATTCTTGTTCCCAGAGCTAGTGCACAGCCGAGGCCTCTGCAGGTGTTGGGCAGGCTGTCAGGAGGAGAAGAGGCACACACACCGCCCCCTTCTTCATTCCACAACACGATGCTCAATGGGATTTGGATCTCTGCAGGCCGTGGGCTCACATAGCCTTCTAAATGCAGTTAAGACTGGTCTGAGCTGTCCGGAGGTACGTGTGTGCACACAAACACACAGAAATGAGCACACACATATGAGCAGAGTAAAAACCATATGACCTGGCTAATAACCAGGACTCTGGAAAAACAAATTAAAAAGAGAATGACATAAAAGATGTCTGTGCATAGCTGTGTATAAAATAATATAGACAGCTACAGGTTGTTCTCCATCCTTTTGGGGTAGGAGTGCTGAGCACAATTAACATCTCTGTACAACAAGACGTCTCCTAAATGTGTGTTAAGAGTTAGCAAAGGTTTCAGTCTGCCTGTTTTATTTATAATGAAATGCTAACTAAATTCAAAGGGAACTGTTGCTTCTCTTGTGAGGTCTTATAGCACCTTAACATCTTAGATTGTATTAAAATATGCATCAGTCAGCCCAGGAGAGAAGGATGCCAGAATGGATTTAAGAAAATTCAGTCAAATGGTAATCCAACTAGTTGGTGGTTGTTCCTCTAATTTCTTATGTGGCAGGCTTAAGACTGCTCTACTCAATATCAGTTTTTCTTGTCCTGCTTGATGGGGTAGTGGCAAAGCTGGACTCAACCATATCCTCTTTGTGTACATAGTGAATGAGCATGTGCAGTGAAATGAGGGGGAGAAAGGGATGTTAGCAGTTAATGTCTCATCTACATCACATGGTAATACCTCTAGAAAGAGACTATCTGTAGAAAATCAGTATTCTTTAAGTAATTAAACTACTACACCTAAAAGGAAAGGCCTTCACATTTGTGATTTTCAATTGTCTCTGAAACATTTATGTGATTAGTTATCTATATACATTCACTTAGAAAGTGCACAGCAATTGTACTACTGCCTTAACTCTCTAGTGGAGGATTCAGCAAAATCCCACTGTGATTCAGGGCAGATGTGCCAATATCTATACCATGATTTTGTCCCAATCCCCAGCCATCATGAGTTTTCTGGATCATCTAAGAGCTGTCTTTAAGGAGATGTCTTATATACATCTGCCTGGAAAGACTGATGTGTATATGTGTATATATGCGTATAAAAATACATATATATATATAAATATGTAAACACATATATGTATAGATACATATTTATATCTAAGTCTGTGTCTATATAAGTGTGTCTGCTTGTGAAACAGAGGAAGATTTTATGAAATGACATATTTATGACTAAATGTACAGTGCCTGTGCTGATCCTTGAAGTTCTCTTCATAAAGATGTACAACCCATAATGAATGAAGAAACAGAGCTTGCCTTTGTGCATTATGCTTTGTTTGGAGAAACATTTCTCTGTCTTGGTTTTTATTCTCAGTTCCTCAGACTCTCCATATGCCATAAAATGGAGACTTCTGATTTTTGCCACAGAACTTGTGAAAGGTTTGTTTACTAAATTAGTTATGTCAGAAGAGGATAACTAAATATTTTTGCAAGTTTGCTGCCTAGTTTAATTACTGTGCTTTGCTGAAAGGAGTCCAGCTGATTTGTTGCTTGCCATCCAGGTCTCATTAAGAAAGGACAACTACTTGGAACTTTGTTTTTTTCATTCAGTTCTTCTTTTCAGAACTTGTGTAAAGGGATGAGGGGGAGGGAAGTAACCTAGAGAGAGATTCGAGTACACCACCTGTGTTTTCCAGTAATAAATCACAGAATGACAAACTCGGGAATGAAGGGTCCCTCCAGGCAGGCTCAGCCATGGGCTCAGCCATGAGCTCATACTGGGCTGCCCAGGGCTTCTCCCAGAGAGGGTGTGAACCCCCTTCTTTGACAGTTTGTGCCTCGCACCCTCCCACCATGCACCACTGTGAAGAGCCTGGCTGCATCTTCTCCCTACACTCCTCCCAGTGCCAGGAATGCTGCTGGGTGCCTCCTGTCCCAGCTGAATCAGCCCTGGGCCTGCAGCCTGTTCTTCCAGGTCAAAGTTTCCAGCCCCACTGCATCAGTGGTCTCCCTACACCTTCAGCCAATTTCTGGGGTCCTTCCTGTACTGTGTAGGCAAAACTAGACACAGACCTGTACTGAAACCATGACCTTGCCTTCATTCCATTTTATTCCTCCTACATGCTTTTAACAAAAGATTTGGCATGCAAAAGTGTATTTCGTTGTTTCTCTTTCTCTGTTATCTATGTTCTATGTGTATATATACACATATACACACGTTAGTGTTTCTTCCAATCTTGTCTGTCTATAAATATCAAAGAATTCATGTGGAGCAATCAGTTAGGCAGAACCCATGCAGGACTTACTGCGAAAACTTTGGTTCTGTAGTTCCATAAATCTGGAAACTTTGAGCAGATTCAGAGGTCTATGAAGAAATACACTTTTTTTTTCCTCTTTCGATTCTGTCTGCCATTTCCTAAATAGTTTCCTCCTTTATCTTTTTGTTTAAATCATGTTTCTTTGAACAATATTTCCCAAGTATTCATTCTCTCTGTCTGTGCTGGGAATAATTTTCCTGTACTGTAAGTCTCATGCTCTGAGCAAGATCTTGAGTATGATCGAAGTGTAGTCTTGAGGGCAAAGGATGAATTGAAAAAAGAAAAAAATATCATGAATCAGCCACTAACCAAAGGCAAACAGAGGTTTTTTTCATAATGTCTTTATATACATGTGTGCACAAATATTACATGTTCATTTTGGGGGGAAAAAAAGCACCATACCCTCAAAACAATGAGAGGTAGTTTAGATTCTAGGATGACCAAGACCTGTTTGATCAGATAATTATAGTTACAACTGGGTGATATTTTACACCAGAGGAGTGGGAAAGTCATGCATTAGCATTCTGCAAGTAGAAGGAATAGAACAGGTTGTGTTTTATGAATAATGCTAATTAAATAATAAGAGAAAATAGGCTTTACACTGATCTTTCAAGAGAAAGAGCAAAAAACCCAGTACAGTCTTTCCTACTCTGGGTAAAAATGTCATCTTTTTGACATAAATCCCTCATATTATACTTCCATGTCTAGCAATTGAGTTAATGGGAACTGTAAAGATGCTTCTCTAGTATGTGGAGCTGAGAAGGATGAAAGGAAAACAAACCAAACCCCCTCTGTGAAGTGGCCTTGACACCTCATGTTTTTGTGGTCTTCACTTAGAATGCTGCGTAACTGTGACATCAGTGAAAATTTATGGGAACAGGTAAACTGATGGAGGTAAACTGGAAGAAATGTTAGGAAGCATCATCCTGGAATGATGTTCTTCAGAACTTTCCGATAGGTAAAATGAAGTAATTTAAAGAGGCGTAGTTTCGGTATTTGAAATATTTCAATTTGCAAGGACAAACAACACCAGCATTTTGCAGTTGCTGAGCGTTAAGTTTGGCAGAAGAAATGAAGATTTTTAAACTGAACTCTATGTGAACATTAATAGAAGTCTCTGAATCACATAGTTTTCAAGCAAGGAGAAAGCATTTGGTCCTGTGGATATTAAAGTTATTTCTCTGAATGTTGGACATTGTTTGAGAAGCTATAAATATAATCTCTATTAATGAGGCAGGCTACAAAGAGTATTTCTTAAGGTGAAAGACTTTGTGAAAAAAACCCCACTGAAAATAGAAGGATGTTTCCATTTATAAAGAAAATGTTTGCTTTATAAATTATAATGTAAACACAATTTCTTTAATTTATTTGAATGCACAGTATTACTCTGTGGATGCAGTCCATAGGAACCTCAGAGAAACACCTGACCTAGCATGAAGGGAGTTGTCTATTTGGAAAGAAAATAAAAATGGAAATTGTGATGTTTCCTGTCCAACAGAGGAGATAATGAAGTGAAATGAGATTCCTCAAGGAGTGAATGTGGGACCAAGTTTTTTGTTCTTACCACAGAACGAAGAAATGGCCCATCCTGTGAAAGGCTGACTGTGAGGCATTCAGCATTCCTCATCAAGCCACAAATTAATCAGTAACACAAATAAAGCAAGGGCAAGTTCCTAAACAGTCAAATGACAAGGTTAAAATGATGCTCTTGACACCATTTTTACAGGGTAAGAACATTCACATGGATGGTGCAGACATGGCCAAACCTTTGCTGGCTGAACAAGGAAAAGCAGATGGAACAAAACAAGTAAATAATTAAAAACTAACATCACAAACACATCTGATTTTGCTTCTCCTGTACTTTAACATTGTTACAACTACAAGTGTGCCAGCACTTGAAGAAGTGTGTGTCCACAGAGAAACTGCAGTGTTTTATTTATAATGTTCATTAGATAACTGCCCCAGGTAAATACCCCAAGAGAATGCGTGATAAATATTTCGTTTGTGTCAAATTTTAGCAATTTTTTATGCATCTCCTCATTAAAATACCTGTCACGTACACACATGCATGCATGTGTTAGGGAGATGGCACTTCCTTTTCCCAGTGGATGAATACCAGCTTTGTTTAAACAGATCTGCACTGACAGATCATCTTCAGCAATTACTAATTCCTAGTATAATTTTCTGGTCTTAATGGCACTATCTTCACCATTTTAGTACCTGGAAGCGTAAAAGAACACTCACCACGGCATGGTACACTAACCTGTTGGCAAGTGCTAACTGCACTTCACTGGATTTCCAAACACCTCTCTGCATTTGGGGTTACAAGACAATAGATAGGACACATATGTTCTACAAATCTTTTTTCCTTATGACAAGGAAGTTTAGATTTCCTGGGACTGGTAAATACAGCAGTCCTTCTGTCTTTTAGGTCCTTGTTTTACAGACAATATCCAGTGCCACTAATACAGAAATGTTTAATATTATGTAGCATACACATGTCAGCTGAGCACAGTCTCCCTGTGCATGTGCATTCAAGCAGCAGTTTCAGCATTCCAAAGGTTGCAAGCAATGTAGGCAAAGGATTGTGGACAACAGACAGTTTGTCTGTTGGAACTGTATGCTGTATGTTTTCCTGGATTTTTTACTCATTTATCTATGAGAAAGCAAAGGGTTCGGCTCTCTGTGCCTGCATTAGCTCTCTGCTAGCATGCTATACAATGAGGGAACAGCTTAGTAGAAAAAATTTTAAATCTCCCAGTTTTTAGGAGATATCATGAGGGCCTTTCTATTCATGATTTTGGAAAAGAACTGTCAGACTTGCAAGTCCTTCTGTTTTTTCATAACTTACATGCATATATATATAAAATCATATTTCAGTTACATAATTATGATAATTTTGTGTGATTGTTCTTTTCAAATTTTTTTTACAGTTGGTTTGGCTTATTATTCAATTTAATTCCACTTTCAAATCCTTTGGCTGTATTTTACTCTCCAACCAAATGATTTCAACTTAAAAGTCTTTTTATTTCAGTCAGTATTTGGAAGAAAATTTTGCATTTGTCTTCATGAGAAAACAGTTATGTTCTTTTCCTGAAGTCAGCTAATCTACTTTAAATCCTAGAAAAAATAAGACACCTTTATTGTTTGTTTGATTGTAGTCCAAACTAGCAAGTCAGATTAAAAGCCATGAAGATCTGTCAGCCAGCTGATTAAGGGTGAAAACTATGTATTGACTTTTCTTGCTTGTACCTGACTTCCTGTAGTGGTTTAGTTCGCATTTTCCCCTTCTGTGAGATAAGAACAGGGAGGAATACAAAACAGGCACCAAACATTAAAGAATATAATGAAGTTTATTGCTACAACTAAAAGAAAAATGGAATAAAAAAAGGAGTTAAAGCAAATTACCCCCTTTTTCTCCAGCACCTCCCCCATCCACCTATAATATAAAGACACAAACTTAAAATCATTTCAGTCAGTTTGCCCCTCTATAACAATCTTATGTCAGTCCATTGAGTGAGAGAAGTCTCTTTTGCTCAGCTATGGAACTTTTCCACAAGAACAATCTTCTTATGGCATCCACGTCACAGCACAACCGCTGTCTGGGGTGGTTTTCTGTTGACATGTGAGAGTCCCTTTCCTCGATTTCAGCTTTCACCACAACTGTATTCGAGGGTTCACTTTTAGCTACAGAGGGTACACGTTTAAGGATGAGCAATTCCAGAAAAACAAAAGTTCTCGTCATCTATCTTCAGGATAAACTCCCCTCGCTGTAGTGAGAAAACCTGGGAAAAAAAATCTGAAGTCCTTCCATAGGTAGCTCCTCTCATCAGAGTAGGGCCGAGGCGGGCACTCCTCCAGGCCTCCACCTCGGTGTGAAGCAGTTCAGGAAAGATGAAGAGAGAGGAAAAAAATCCNAGAAAGGCCATGGCCCCGCAGCAAAGCTGGACCATGGCGGGGGGGTTTGGACCGGCTGGCCCTGCCGGGCTGGCCCAGCCCCACTCAAGGCTGACCCGGGCCCTCAGTTACCTCTGCCAACACCGGAACAGCAAGAGAGCGGTTCCCACCTTATCCCTCTTTAAATGCTGTATTTTACAAAGGCGTAACCCTTCTCTCAGTGGCTCAGTAGAGCTGTCTATATTCAAATTAGTCAATTGATTGGTTCTATCAAGTTCCGGAGGAAATTGCAACACCTGTTGCAACCAGCATCACTTCCCTCTCTCTCCGAAGAAACAGAGCCGAAGGAAAAAAAACCTGAAAAGCAGGAAGGGTGCTAACCCATGACACTTCCATTTAGAAAATTCAAGTTAAGAACCTGCCTTTTTAAAGAAAAAATAAGTTGTTTGAACATGCACTTGAAATCAAAGAGCATTTCCTTGCCATATAATATAATATAGTAGCAATTCCTCAACTTTTTCTGAACTGTGAAGAGTTACTTCATCAGTATGGCATTGCACCTGGCTGACATGGCTACTCTGCTTCTGGAACAATAGGTATTATTCCCACATGATCTTGGAGTTGTTATTACACATCTATTGTCTATAATTGTTCTCTGAAAAAGGGTTCATCTGCTTACAGCTTGCCTGTGTCAAAATTCCTTAGTTTTATTTGCAGGGATACCATGTAGGAAAATCTTAACTTTTACAAAGTGTCTGAGGCTTCAGCACGGAGTAGGGTTTAAGCACCTCCAAGTATAGACATATTTGATTTTAAAAGAGCACAAAAGCTCTGGATAAAATTTTCCCCTGTCACTGGTGATGCAGGCATTTCCTGTTCATATTGTCCTTTGTTCATGTCAGTTCCCTGCTTAGAACAAATGAAATCTATGCTTTCATTTTCTAGAGGCATATTTGGTATATATTGATTTAGCAGAATGAAAGTTTCCTCTGCCTAAACAAAGAAGAAAAATGGTGGGGTTTATTGCTGTTAATATTTTTATTTTAAAAAAATCCATTTTATGAATTTTTTGGTCTGTAAGCTACCACCATCTACTTACAGCACCTCACAAAACAGATTAATTTGATTTGCTGCAGTAAAATCTTCTACATGTGTTATCAGCATCACTGATGGCAAGTGCAGAGATATTTTCCCAAAAGTTTTCATTTTAGCATAAGCAATAGGTTTAATGTGGGTATAAATCTGGTTTGCAAATTTAAGGCCCTCACGTGGTGGCTCATGAGAATGGCAGAAAAATATGAAACATTGCTTTGCAATTCAGAAAGGAGTACAGGCTTTTGCAAGGAACAAAATGTTTTGAATGTAAGGACTGGCCAGAAAACTGGTTAGCTATTAGCTATGGAAATTATTTTGTATTTATCTTATATATTGTCATAGTTAAGACTTCTACTGTGTGAAGTTATTAATTCCTTCTTCAGAGGAATGAATAACTTTATTCTGATCTCAGAAGGAAGAGTCTGCTTTTATTTTATTACTCATAGCACATTGTGATCTAATCTTTTAAGTGGGTGTACCTATGTTTATTTTCACAATTAAGGTGTGTTTCAGAATAAACTGAAAAGTGGACACGTGCTCTTATTCCTTTAAAAGTAACAAACTTGTGTTCATTTTCACATGAAGTTTGAATTTTATTGGACTTTATGCCCTTTCTGTCAGCAAATCACCAACAAAAAATGGTTTTTATAATTAACCTGCACACATAAAAGATGTCCTGTTCTATGTTTACAGTTGCCTGGTTTCTCTTAAGGACTGTACACTGTTATCATATTCCTACATAAAAGTTAACAGGTGGATCTTGGTAGGAAGCTAGTCCAAGGGGTGGTACATTTTTGTTTGGTTGTGCTTTCCATTTGTTGGTGTTAGCTTCATACCACCATGTGCCATTACTCTCCTCAGAGCTGAAAGCTGCTGCCCTGTTTGTGAGCTTCTCAGCAAGTGAGGCTCTGTGTAAGTGAACAAAAGACTTCCTGGTGATGCTGAAATGGTGCCTTTCTGTCACATGCCTTTCTGCACCAGAGAAGGTTTCAGATTAAGTTCAGGGTATTTAAGGACTTGTGCAATTACACTCTGGTAGATTTCTTCACCACAGCTGCTATTCATCCCCTCAAGTCTGTTCTTTTCCTCCTCCTTATTTAAGCATTAATGTCTCCCACGACCCCTCAAATAATTAGTACAAAATATTAGACTGTGAAGAAATACTAGTTGCTCTTCAAAGAGAATTGGAAACACAAATTTCTCCTGTATCCTTTCAAATGCCTTTCCTTCACACATTATATAAGCCTCTGTGAATGAATCCAGTTGGATCAGGATTGATACAACCATGTTGTTCATACTGCTTTCACTCACTAAAAATTTTGTTTCTGGTCCTTGGAAGAAAAACTTCCAAATCTGACTGATACAGTTTTTGCCACTTGGGAAGAAATTACTCATGATGTCAGTGTCTCCATGGTCCACTTTAAAATGTCAGGCATGCTAGTCACAGAAGTCCTCAGTGTTGCAATCTACCTGTACAAGAGATCAAAACAGAAAAAAGGGAGCTCTTGAGGCTGAAGATGCTCAAAATCCCCCCAAGTTCTTTGTTGGAAAAGAGCTTCAGGAATAAAAGTTCCCCCGTTTCTCACTGTTTGCTGTGTCATTTGCCTTTCTCCTGGCTAAAGAATTGGCTTTACCAAATTGGCACATTCCAAAGGCCACATTTCTCTCTGGGATGTGTGTCTGTGTGTTACTTGCACTGAATACAAACGGAGAACACGACCTGGCTTTGTGGTCTGACTTGTACAGAACCTAATTGCAGTCAGGCCCCCGCTGAGATCTCAGTGATCTGATAGCTGACAGCTCATGATCCACCTTAAATATAAGCTTTGGAAATGATAAAAAGTAAGCTGAAGCAAACCAACACAACTGAGCCAAAACAAAACCAGAACTGTGTTTGGAGTTTCTCTCCTGTGCAGGGAGAAATGCAATGGGAGTTCTTCAGGTGGGTTTTACTAATCTGTGCTGTACTACAATGCAGATAGTTCTTAAGGTCACTTTCATAATGGTTGCATTTAGACAAGAACCTTTCTACTTTCTAATGTTTTGAATAAGAAAGTCTGCTTTGCAGAGCTTTTTGGAAATCCATGTTATTTTTAACTGCTTTTTCTAGTTATGAAGAAATTAATAACATAGATTCCAAAATCAAAAATGAAGCTCTCAAACTATTAGCAAACCTGTATACTTTAATGTAATATTTAGCAAATGTAAAGAAAAATTTAAGCAATTTTTTCCATTTCAACAAGACTTTCTAGGAAGGTCTCTAGATTCATAAAGAGAGGAGATCTCTTTAATTTGCAAAGCTGAAAATCTTCAGATAAAACCAATATAATGCATGATCCTGGTTCTTCTGTACAGTCTGCTGTGAGAAAGGAAAACTATGTCCAACCATTCACAATGGCTGATGTTCCTGTTAGAACTGCACTGCATCTTTTACTTCTGCAGTCATTTCTGCCGGGTGTTTATTGTGGTGACACAGAGGGGTCAGTTCTGCCTTTTGGATGGTATTTGCCTTTAAAGGGGGAAAGCACGTGGACTGTGATGAGAGCCCCCATGTTTCACTTTTACTGAGCCAAGAGTAGGAATGCATTTACGCAGTAATAGCAATGGAGAGAGATGACCACTGTCTGCTGGAGCTCTTGGCAACACATGGCTTAAATAGACAATGCAACTTTATTTTCTAACCATACCTTCCTTACAAATGTTGGCAGAAGCTCTTGTTATAATGCTATAACAAAACCTTGACTTTTATCTCAGCCACACAATGGTATTTAAACACAACATCTTGGCAGCAATTTTCTTACATGTTCATGAACATTTAAAAGCTGCAGGGTTCTATGTGAAAGGACCATCCCAGAAAAATACACTTTCAGTTTCAGTTTGTACTGCTTTGTTTGTTTGTTTGCTCTTTTTGTTCCATAAACAAAAAATGTGGAAGTATGTCCACTTCATTTTTTCCTACTGATGCTGCAGGAGATTACTCTGGCGTATTTTTCCCAGCACCATGTTGAGACTAAAGAGAGTGGAACAGCTTGAGAACAAAAGGAAGCCTCTGTTTTTAACTTTATATTTGATGGAGGGTGTTATTTATTGCCGTAAATTCTGTCATGAAAACGTCTTAAAGAAATATTTGTCAGATAATATGACTTGAATAATTCAGGGCAAAAAAAGTTCTAGAGTTCTTAATAAATGTTAGAGGACTTGACATTACTGCTGATAACTTAAAATTTAAATCACTGGGCTAAAGTTGTTTCACAGCATACTTTTTTTGTTTCTTTCAGTTTCAGCTGGAGATTTTACAAATGAGCATAGTGCCATAAAGTATGGATAGGGGAGATTTAATCAATGTGCACGAGAATGTACTGTACCACCAGACTGCAATTATTAGACCATTTCCACTTTCTTAAGAAGATCTTACTCTCAATTATTTGCTAGCAAATAAATGAGTAGACTAATAATAATGCTGGAGTCTTAGTCTTGCTTTTGTAATAGATGGCTCAGAAGAGATCCTTTGTAATTCAGTCTCAATACCATATGTCTCTGTTGACATTAAAGTGCTTAGTTCCAAATGAGTTGGCTTCATTCAAGCATCTTAATTCAAGAATGGATGATTAGATCTTAAGCTAAAAACCTATTAGGATGTAAGCACTTATGTTGCTGAAAGGTATTAAAGGAACAGCACAGTGTGGTTGCAGATAAATCCTCTGTATCTACTACTGATTGGTTAAACCTTGTTTGATCTTCAAACAACGTTAAAAAGTAGCTGAAATTTGCAAAGCTGAATGTTGCATAACTAAAGCTTGAGTATATGTTATGTGAAAATAAATTCGGATGGCTTTTTGGGAGATGGAGAACTTCAGATATGGGAATCTGGCAGTCTGAGCAGAAGTAACATAAGGTGTCTTAAGGAGCACACAGACACTTTATCTTTTAGAACTGGAAACTGTGGGTTTTGATTTAGTGAGTAAAGCATGGCAAATAATAAGACATTTCAAAGAATTTTATTCAGTCATTCTTCAGCATGGTAACTAACAGTTTTGATAATCCTGCAAGCTGTGTACTATATTTTACTTTATTTTTCATCTGCAGAGCAGTGAAAAAAAACCAAACTAAAACCCAATCTTTGTCTTAAGTAAAAATAACTATTATGTGATTCCTTACTGAATAAAACTAAAATTCAGAAAGTAAAAATTACTATTTCAGGGAACAGATTTGTGGCATAATTTAATTCTTTATGTGACCCAGCCCACTGTAAATCTATTTTCCAACTGATATAGGATATAAAGGATGTAAGGATATATAAAGGATATAATTGATATAAAGGATATAAGAAAAGAAAATAAATATATATGGGTAACATATTTAACAAAAATACCAAAAACTGAATTTCGGAGCCAGTCCCATGACTTGTAGGATATAATTTGATGACTTTTTTGATTACTTGGCTTTGATGTTTCCAAAAAGGCCTGCAGAGTAAGATTTTCAAGAAGTAACTCTTCCATAATGTCTGAATAACATGTGAATGCTCATATTTTGTTAGTAGTCATATTCCCTACTGTAATGCAGAATACATTTTAAAAACAGATGAATATAAGTTGCAGCCATCTAAAAAGAAGTTAAGCTCCTTATAATGATCTTTGAAGACATATAGGATTTTTTAAGATAGTATAACTTAGGGTAGACTATATATAAAAAATAGGTATGAAAAATCTGATTAAAAGCGCAATGACTTTTTTTGTCTTGATTGTGCTCACTTACTTCTTTAGTAGTTTTCACGATGCTGAGCTGTCCTCATTCCTTGCTGCAAAAATGGCATTCAGAATGCTGGAGAAGATGATCAATTCACTGCTGTTATACACACCACTACCATGGGGAAGGGAAAATAGGAAATAGTTTTGCAAGCTATAATCAAAATAAAGGAATTTAGTACATGCCCTTGTGTGAAACGATGCCTCTGCTTAGAAAATACTTTTAGAAATCAGCTCTGTCAGAGAGGGACAGTCTTCCTGCTGAATGAACAGTGCTTTCTTCTCTTTGAATTTCTCATTTGTTAAGAAGAAATCAGTAAGGGACTTTAGCTGTAGTTGAAAACCACACATTTTATATATAAGTCAAAAAGGCATAGAATCATAAAATGATAGAATAGTTTAGGTTGGACAAGACCTCCAAGACCTCCAAGACCATTTAGTCCAACCATTAACCTGACACTCCCATTGCCACCCTGTCCCTAAGTGCCATATCTACATGTCTTTTGAACACCCCCAGGGATGGTAACTCCACCACTTCCCTGAGCAGCCTGTGCCAATGCTTGACGATCCTTTCAGTGACGCATTTTTCCCTAATACGTAATCTAAACCTCCCCTGGTGCAACTTGAGGCCGTTTCCTCTTGTCCTGTCAGTTGTTACCTGGGATGCGAGACCAACCCCCACCCAGCTACAACCTCCTTTCAGGTGGTTGTAAAGAGCAATAGCATCTCCTTTCAGCCTCTTTTTCTCTGGGCTAAATAACCCCAGCTCCCTCACAGGACTTGTGCTCCAGACCCTTTACCAGCTTCACTGCCTTTCTCTGGACATGCTCTAGAACCTCAGTGTCTTTTTTTGTAGTGAAGGTCGAAGAGATCTGTGATTCTACAGGGCTTGAGAACCTGTTTTCTAGTCTTTTAAACACATTTCTATTAGGAAGCTGATGTGCTGCAAACGAGGGTAACCAGAAGATGTAGAGTTCATTCCTCTCCATTGCAGTGCCATGGTATCCTAACCACAGCACCATTGCTGACTTGTGGTTCTGGAGATATTCTGGATAGTGTGCCAGTGGATCACTGGCTAGTGAAATCCTGCTTACGATCCAGCCTGGAAGTCAAATCTGGTTTTCCCCAGTTAGTCACAAAATGCAATGCAAAGTTGTGATGTCAGCTTTTTTGTGTTGGCTGTAGGAGCAGACAGCTACTGACCCATCATTTTAAAGTCAGGTATCTATGCTTTGGGACTAGTTTGAACAGTTTGAGTGCATTCACAGCACACTTATCAGACTATGCCCATGGTATTCATCCAGTCATAAGGATTACACACAGCTGCGTATCATGGACAGACGCTGTGAGACTCAGACAAATTGATCATAGTCAGACCAAGAAACATTTCATCCATTTATCCCAAAAATTCACATCAGTATTGACAGGTTTTGGAAAAAACAGAAGGAAGAAAGGCAGGAAGGCAGGTAGGCAGGCAGGAAGGAAGGCAGGCAGGAAGGCAGGCAGGAAGGCAGGAAGGCAGGCAGGCAGGAAGGAACGCAGGCAGGGAGGAAAGGAAGGCGGCACAGCAGAGACGAAAGGGAGAGA
>VYZQ01050596.1:17299-38887 GCA_013400655.1 Mystacornis crossleyi
CGGGAAGGAAGAAAGGAAGAAAGGCAGGAAGGCAGGAAGGAAGGCAGGAAGGAAGGCAGGAAGGCAGGCAGGAAGGCAGGAAGGAAGGAAGGAAGGAAGGAAGGAAGGAACTCTGTCTATTCTGTTTTCAGCACCCTTTTCTTCATGTATTTGCTACGGCCTGGTACAGGACTGCAGCTGACATCATGCTCCTCAGCTGTGTCACCAAAAATCCCTGCATAAATCCTACATCCATCTGTCCCATTTGGATACATACACACAAGTAAATGAACTCCGAACAAAATCTGTTGCAATGGTAAGTGAGGTAAATTGATACAGTAACGTGAACATGTTTCAGTACAGAGTCCCTCATTTTGAGTAAGCCTCTGAATACATACTGGTTGACAGGATCAAATAAGTACATGAAATAATTAGGCTAATGGGGAAAGAGAGAGTAATAGGGAGAGGGAAGACTTAGAGTGAGTAATAATGCATGAAATCACATTCCTTGAGACCTGCAAAAGACAAGAACCTAAGGTCAACTATTCCACACTCCTTGACAGCAAGAGGAGCTGATTTACATCAACAAAACTGACTCTTAGGAATCAGCTTGTTTCGTAATTTCAGAAAATGTGTATTTTCTGTAGGCTTAAGATGCTTGCACTTACCTTTCACGAAGGATAGAGAACTTGCAGTCTAAAGGACAGATATCTAACCAAACAAATGGATCTGAAAACTGGGGACATCCTCTCCCTGTTTGAGCTAAAAAAGCATCCCACTACATTCCAGCTTCTTGGTTGGAAATTCTGCTTTACTTAGGCTTGCATTTTTAACAGATTATTTGTTTACTTGAATTCAGCCTTGAGGACTCTACTGTCTCTCTTTAGCCAGCCTTTAATTTGATGCTTTCTCTCTTTTGCTATAACATTATCACTTTCACAGTGACTAAGAGCAGAACCATAAGCTACTATTTTCTGATTATGTGACTGGAGCTCCCAGCTCTGCTTCACCTTGCAGGCAGCACCTGTTCTCACACAGTCAATGTTACTTTTAGTCCGGGGCAGCAAGGCTGTGAGGCACTGCAAGCTAAAATCCAACCGAGACTGTAAATTTAGGCTGGAAATACTCCCTCAGAGGATAATTTACTTTAGTGCTTTCCTGTGGTCCTCTGTATCATACACCTACACAGGAGGCACAGACAAATTTCCTCATGACTCATGGTGGAAGAAATATAAAGCAGTTCTGCTTATAATAAGAAAAATATTAATGAGATGGATATATACCCTCAGGTCTGGGGGGCCCATGTGCTGCTCATCAGCATGGACAGTGCCCTGAAAATCTGACTAGCTAAGATTTGCAACTGCTTATAGCTGAAGATGCATAACCCTGCGGCTCTGCCCCTTCCACTTGTGGAAACATGGGGCAATTTACTCTGCCAGAAAGGTGTGTCAAGGACAATGGTCACCCTCATTTTATGAGGAGGCTGGAGATAAGAGCCATTAATGATCAACAGATCTCAGAACTTGTGAAGCTTGTCCCTGGAATACCTCCTGGGATATAAAAGCCAAAGGCATGACTTTCCAGACTGACAGGAGGGTGTGGGCTGTGTCAGTTCTGATCTCACAAAAAGGCTAATGTTTTATCTCCTTCATACTTTTTTAAGTGCTTCTAGAAAGAACTCACAATAAACACAGAGTGATCAAATACGTGCTTTGTTAATGAATGTTTAGTTGAAAACTCTTATCAAGACATATTCAGTCTAAGAACCATTATCATGCATAGATCATATAACTTATGAGGCTTTCAAGTGTCTGAGCTGAATGCGGACATGATTTATGTCGTAGCTTTTCTCTGGGTGCTTTCTCCAGACTTACCTATCATGCAAGAATATGTGCGCAGGAAGCACTGCTATGTAGAAAACTGAAACCACTGAGAACAAGTTAAAATGCAGCATAGTGACAAGGACTGGCAAATCCTGGCTTAAAAAGGCATATCCTCTTTCTTCATCAGAACAGAGAGCATGGTGCTGAACAAACTCTGAAACTGCCTAACAGTCATCCTCCCTCTTGTGTGGTTTGCAACTGTTGGGATACACATGATAGTCTCCTGGCTTTAGATGAAAGTGTTTTGTTGTGTTACAATAGAAGAAAGTTAAAGAAAATATTGGGAACATTTTATATACAAAAATCTTCCCTTGGGTGTACCTCAACTAATTTGCTAACAACAGATGTTAAATGGGAAGTTGGGCTTATGTCCTGTTAAGAGTTTAAAAGAACATGTATCTGACAATAAAAGAACATCTTGAGACCTTTCCTATTCTCAGTGTTTGGAGGTACAGGGAAATTCTGCTCTCCTCCCAGGACATTAGCTCTTCACCCTTGAGCACAGGTTACAGATTCAGTATCAGAATTAGGGAGAGATCAGTACTAGTTTATGCTAGACCTCAGACAAACCACAGGGTACATTCTGATAATCCAATTTGATTTACATGTTTTCCTTGAATAGTATGAAAAATTTTTGAAGAGCAAGAATCACTTAGGAAAAAAATTCCCACCCATAAGGATCTTCAACTGTAGGAATACAATCTACATGAACATTCAGTAAGATGGAGAAGTTTGCAAGAGGATAAAAGTTACAAAGTGAGGGAACAACAGATGACACATTCACTTGTACCAGAAACAGGCAGAACCTACAGCCAGTGTAGGATTGGACTGCATACGAGGATTGGGCATCAGGGTAGGAAATTCTACTTGCTATACAGACTTCGGAAGTTTGCTGTTCACGAACAGAAGCGCGTCTACTTTTTCGAATGCTGACAGGAGCACTCTGCTGGCAGTAGCTTCTGCAAAGTGGGGTGACTGGCAGCTGACAACAATTTTTTCATCATTGACAAGGGAGTTGTGCTATAAGGCTTATTACACAACTGTGGCTGGAACTAAGTAATGCTGATGGTATGGAATTTTGTTACTTTGAAGATTTTAGCCATGTCTGTCACTTGCTCCCTTCGTGCCATAAATGTCTATATTTAAATATACATAGTTACAGAAGTAGCCAGACTGACTTTGAGAATATTCTGTTTCTGTAAGCAGATAGCATTCTGGTAGAAGAATGGTTGAATCATTTTATTCACTCTAGGCCTCTGGCTACCAAAAAGAAACTTGAAAGCTGCAGGAAGAGAAAAGAACAACAGAAAAGGAAAACAAAATCATTAGAAGGGAGAGCAATTTGGTCACAAAAATTACATGGTTCTGGCTAAGGGAAAATAATAGACATTTCCATAGCCTTTTTTGACTTTTTTTGACTGATTATGGGAATGCACAGCACAAAAGAAAAGCATAGTACTTGGAATGTATCGTAATTCTAAGAAAGTAGGAATCCCAAGGTGACTCTTATGTAGTACGACACTTAGTGTAGGAGATCACAAAGAAAAAAAAGAGTGGTTGCCCTACTAATAGAAATAATACTAATATAAGAAAAGACTACCTGCTGATGGCAGAGCTGTCTAATGAATTGCCAAAGAGTCTTTTCAGCCCAGGCTTTACTTCTAATGGGCATTAACTGTATTTTCCATCTATACACAGACTAAAGTGAAGTTCTGTGCAGAATCTGCTTAAGAAAGTTACTGTAGGCAAATGGCAAACACATACACAACACAGAAATCTCTTCTATATTTCTATATAATCCTGTTATCATAGGTCTAAGCTGCCTGCCTGTACTCAGTCTCTCTGTCCTAGGCTCAGCAAAATGACAGCCCTTTAAGCAGAAAGAGGAGTAGGTTCATCCTCTCCTGGCGATATGGATGGCATTCTCTCACACTCCCTGTACACTCTTTGATGGCTTTACTGCCCATGCTTTATTGCCTGGTGAAAGCTGCCCCTGCAAGGCAGGAAATGCAGTCCTGTTGTGGGGGTTTTTTGTAGTTGTTGTTTCTCTGACACCTGGATTTAAAAAAAATCAATGACATCTTTTGAGGGGAATCTAGCAAACCTATTTCACTGCTGAAAAAATAAAAGTACCCCTATGACTGCAATGGGAGGTGATACTGTAGTGGATCAATACACGTTCCAGAGTTTGCAAGAAACCTGTCTCAAAATCACAGAATCACAGAATCACAGAATGACTAGGTTGGAAGAGACCTCCAAGATCATCAGGTCCAACCCATGCCCTAACACCTCAACTAGACCATGGCACCGAGTGCCCTGTCCAGTCTTTTTTTAAACACATCCAGGGATGGTGACTCCACCACCTCCCCAGGCAGTCCATTCCAGTACTTTATCGTTCTTTCCGTGAAAACTTTTTTCCTAATATCCAGCCTACACCTCCCTTGGTGCAGCTTGAGACTGTGTCCTCTCATTCTGTCAGTTGCTGCTTGGTGGAAGAGACCAATCCCCACCTGACTACAACCTCCCTGCAGGAAGTTGTAGAGAGTGATAAGGTCACCTCTGAGTCTCCTTTTCTCCAGGCTAAACAACCCCAGCTCCCTCAATCGTTCATCATAGGGCTTGTGTTCCAAGCCCCTCACCAGCTTTGTTGCCCTCCTCTGGACGTGCTCAAGCGTCTTAATGTCCTTCCTGAACTGAGGGGCCCNACAAGAATGCCATCCCCCTTCTTGTCAGCCTGGGCACAGCTGGCTCGTGTTCAGTTGCTGTCAACCAGTACCCCCACGTTCCTTTCTGCCTGGGCGCTGTCCAAACACACTGTCTCCAGCTTGTAAGGTTGCAGGGGGGTTTTGCGGCCAAAATGCAGGACTCGGCACTTGGACTTATTAAACTTCATCCTATTGGACTCTGCCCATCTATCCAACCAATCCAGGTCTCTCTGTAGAGCCCATCTTCCTTCCAATAGATTGACACAAACTCCCAGCTTAGTGTCGTCTGCAAATTTTCTAATGAAGGACTCAAAACCCTCATCCATGTCATCAGTAAAAATATTAAACAAAACTGGCCCCAGCACAGATCCCTGAGGGACACCACTGGTGACTGGCCGCCAGCTGGATGTAGCACGGTTCACCACCACTCTCTGGGCCCGGCCATCCAGCCAGTTCCTGATCCAGCAGAGTGCTCCTGTCCAAGCCGTGGGCTGCCAGCTTTTCCAGGAGTATGCTGTGGGAGACAGTGTCAAAGACCTTGCTGAAATCCAAATATACGACATCCACAGCCTTTCCCGCGTCCACCAGGCAGATCACGTGGTCATAACAGGAGATCAGGTTGGTCAAACACGACCTTCCCCTCCTAAACCCATGCTGGCTGGGTTTGATACCCTGGCCATCCTGTAGGTGCGCATGATGACACTCAGTATAAACTGCTCCATTACCTTGCCTGGTACTGAGGTTAGGCTGACTGGTCTATAGTTACCAGGATCCTCCTTCCCACCCTTTTTGTGAATGGGTGTCACGTTTGCCAGCTTCCAGTCATCTGGAACCTCACCAGTGAGCCAGGACTGTTGGTAAACAATGGAGAGCGGCTTCGCAAACTCATCTGCCAGCTCCCTCATCACCCTGGGATGGATCCCATCTGGTCCCATAGATTTATGGATATCCAAGCATCTCAGCATTTCTCTGACTGCCTCCTCCTGGATAACAGGAGGACCATTCTGCTCCCTAACACCATCTCCCAACCCCAGAGAACAGTTGTCCTGAGGACAAGCCATCTTCCCACTAAAGGCTGAGGCAAAGAAGGTGTGAAGCAGTTCTGCCTTTTCCTCATCTTCAGTTACTAAGTTTCCTGCCTTATCCAGTAAGGAACAAAGGTTGGTCTTACCCTTCCTTTTACCATTAATATATTTGTATATTTGTCTCATCACAGCCACAAGTATTTAAATGACATTTAAAATCTCCATCATCTCCTGATTATCATGCTATAAAGCACATCAAGGTGTTTTGCAATAATTTTAACTTCATGCCCTTGCTTTGAAGAGGAGAAAAAGCTTGTATCTATAATGTTTATTTGACTTCTGCCTTTAGGAGAAATCTCTATGTTCCGAGGAGCTCACCCAAAACCTAAGTTGTTTATTTCTTCAAGACACGTAACCAGTAATAACAAGATCTGAAATTAGAAAACCTAAAGTTATTTGAAGCCATACATATGGAAATGCAGTAAATATTCTGACAGCTCTACTTTCACAGGTCTATAATAACAAGAAACTTCAGAGAAGATACTACTGAACAGGTTTTTCTCTAGGTTTGGTCACCTCTATGATGTTGAGCAATGCCATTTCCCTGTCCTGTGGAAGGGTATGCTGACCTGATCTAAAAATGCTATTCTGGTCACACTAAACCATCAGAGAAGGCTATAGGGTGAACTACAGCAGTCCAAACTACATTAGAGCACCCTTTTGCTCCAAGTGCCCCCACCAACCACCAGAATTTCTCCTTCCCTCCTGCAGCTCCAGTGGCAGGATGAGCCTCCATGTGAGTGCAAGAGGTACCAGTGTCTTACCCTAAGATGGAGGCAGTGAGAGCCTCTGCTCCTCAGGCAGAGCAGAGCAGAGCAGAGTCTGTTTAGTAACTTTGCATTTTAAAGTCCCAGCCTAATGTTTCTTTTGCACAGGCTACTCACGAATTATCCCCCTGTGCAAACATTCATCCAGAGTAAATCCACATCTCAGCATGCTGAAGACATGCTGAAGACATGTTAATGGTCTTGTATATTACAGTCTAGTAAGTTTTTTTGTATGTCTTTCTCCTTCTTCAGAGATTCACTGGGACGTGTACCACTGCAGTGGTGGTGCTGCTGTGCTCTCCAAGGCTATTAAGCAGACATTTTGTATTAAAACAATGCATATAACTGGAGAGGGTGAGCACAAAAAACCAGGCTGCATTTTCTGAACAGGACTTGATTGCCCTGGAGTTTGCCCATTATTCTTTTTCCTCGTTATAACCTTTCTTTATGTTATATAGCTTGATTTCTGCTGCAGCTTTCATTTGAAAGAACTAGTAATTTTTTTTCCTGCTCTACCTATTTGAATATTGTTTGCTGTCTTCTTTTCTCTGAATACCTGTAAAAGGGCAAGTGCTACTCAGAACTTCAGTGTTACATTAATCAATGGTCTTCACTCATAGAAGCAAACAGCTTACTCCCCTCAGATTTCATCTCTAGTGTTTGACCATACTCTTTCACAGAGATAATGTAAATTCTGGAAAAGATGTGTTTTATGTTCTGTGCTTATGGCAGAGGTAAGGAAGATGATGTCCATCAATACAAACATTTATACCAGAATCAATCATAACTGGTTTAGCTAATCAAATGGAATTTTCAATTCAATATATTTCGGTCATTTGCTTAAATCTGTATCTACTCTGTCAGACTTTTCTGTTGTCATGACTTTGCCTTCCCCACTACTGATAAAATAGGAAAAAAAAATCTCTGAGAAGATTTTTAAGGGACAGGGGAAAGTATATTGTAACAATCCTGAGCCTCTGTTCAGGCAATTCTGATAAGCATGGATTATTACGAGTAAGGAAAAATAGGTCTGGAAGCAATTCCAAGATGACAGTAATTGTAAGAATGTTTAGAGCAAGCTGCTGCTAACACTCAGTGTAAACTGCAGGTGGCACCATTTATACAACACTTTAAAGAGCACCAGGGAAAAAATTTCTCCCTTTTAATTTGAGTTTTCTGATGGCTTGCCGTGATCGTATAGTGGTTAGTACTCTGCGTTGTGGCCGCAGCAACCTCGGTTCAAATCCGAGTCACGGCAGGGGGTGGTGTATCTTTTGAAGAGATCTGATTACATATTGCATACCAAAAGTAATCTATTAGTGATGTCTAAGACTAAGATAAGAAAGCAGTTAGAAGGTCTGTAACTTTTATAAAAATGTTTTTCTAAAAGAGTACGTAGCATAAGTGTTAATTCAGAAATCCTGTTGCCAAGTGGAATTTTTTTAATTTAAATTTTTATGGATATTGTGATAAATGCAGTCTCATAGTGGCCATGGAATTTTTACTGATTACAGCTACTTAATGTCTGGACTGAGCCATGAAGCCTCTTTGGTTATTTCTTTCCTAGTTTCTCATGCTAATAAAACAATCAGCCTGAACTGCTTGGAAATATGACAGTGGTAGATGTGGAAATCCTGCTTACCTAGGCCTGAACTGCTGCTAGCAGGGTCTTTGCTGGAGGAACCATCACCTGTCTATTGACTCTCTTTGTTTTTGTAGTAAGAACAGTGTGTAATTTGACTGTCCTGTTTCACTGAGTAATATGAGCTCAGATTTTCAGCATGAAGACTTCTAAAATTACCATTTTGATTTAGTAAATTGGTTATGGTAACTATCAGCCGTTTGTGCAATAAACAAACAAAAAAAATTACATAACTGGTAATAACTGTATTAATAAAACATAATTATTATGAGTTAATCAAATAATTCGTAAGCTACTGAATAGAGTTTCTGGTATTTGGTCCTTTAATTTGATATGGAGCCAATTTAAGAGCAAGCACTGCGTTTTTCTCACTGCTGCATCTGATGGGATATCAACACCTTTATAATGGATAATATCTCCAAGAAGCCCAGACAGATTCCAACTTCACACAAATTGCCAGCTGCTTCAGAGTGTGAATGACAGGTGCCTTTCTCTCTCTCCAAGGGAGCAGGAATATTCTTTACTATCCTGCTAAGTGAGGAAGTGAAACAAATCTTTTTTAGCATCACTGTCAGTAAAAAGCAAAGCCCTGCATGCCTGGGAGGGCACATCACCTTTGGAGGCTGTGGGCTTAGGTGTCCCAGTTTTGGTGTAGTAGGCTAGTGACCCCTGGCATATTATGACCTTCCT
Organism: Mystacornis crossleyi; assembly: GCA_013400655.1. Classification (NCBI taxonomy): domain Eukaryota; kingdom Metazoa; phylum Chordata; class Aves; order Passeriformes; family Timaliidae; genus Mystacornis; species Mystacornis crossleyi. The sequence continues at coordinate 26,051 of VYZQ01050596.1, forward strand.
CAGGTTCACAAGATCTCTTTCTGTTGTGCTTTTCAAAATATCTATCATTATTCCCCTGATTTGCCTTAGATTTCCTGTCTAAATATCATTCAGCCTTTTAGGAGCATGTCAGAGCAATTAGCTTGTGAATTCTTGGTCTAATTGATGAGACAGATGTGATTGATTTCCCAAAAGAAAGCAATTTAGAAATATGCACTAGCATGAAAGAGATCAGGATGATCTTTCATACTCTATCCATGCTGTAGACTTTCAGAAATGTCATCTGCTGTGTTAGATTTTATGAAATCCAGAAATACCAGATTAACTCATCACAGGGGCACGTACTCATTAAAGAATCCTAGTGAATTAAGTCCTGAAAAAGAAATTAAAAAATTGCCACACCAAATATTTTGGTCTACTCATACATCATCCTGAGGCTGCTAAAGCACTCAAAGCTCAACCCTACTTGACCTCAACCTCCCTGGAACTGACTTCTCTATATCCAGTATTCATCTGTAGCTAAATACTACCTTATTGCTAATTATAGTAATACTGATGATTTTGAAGAGTTTCAATAGGACAGTAGACAAAAGTGCACTTTTCAAAAACTTTAGTCTTTTTTTAAGATGACTTACCGGAAAACTGGTTATTCAGTTTGATTTATTTTATTTGGAATACCAGTATTTGTTTTGCTAGCTCAATGGTCATGCTATAAACTGAGATCAAGAATGGTGTAGGCAGATAATCAGACCTTTCTTACCACTTCCCCCTGTAGTCATTTATTCTTCTCACAATAAAATGACAATTAAAAGCCAGCTTCATTTTGGAATATAAACATGCAAGTGCAGATGGCTCCCAACATTCCATTTCCTGAGAAAATATTTATCAATTTTTCCTTCTCATTAGAAAAAAGGAAACAAAAACTTCAGTGCAAAAGAGTTTCCAAGGATAACAGGATTGCAGACTAGGAAACAAAAATAGGTAATCCTGGAACTGATTTTGAACCTTGATTACACAAAGAATTGCCTGTATACTGCTGGAATATGCAGGTCATCATGTCTGCAGACACGTCCACAGAGCACTTTTCCAGCTGGAAATCATGGTCTAAATAATAATATATATTTAAAATATTAACAGGTTTACATAAATCTGTTTCTGAAGTTCTGCATTTTTTATGCAAGAATGATTTGGAGGCCAGAGAGAAGGGTTCACTTCAGCAGCCTTCTCTACATTTAGGCACCAAGCTGCAAGCAAGCATGAAGTTAATAGTAGTCTAAAAACAAGGCAGGAGAACAGAGTACATGCCTTTCTTTGCAGCTCTCCCATGTCATTTTGTGCTTGCTATTGTTCTTGTGCATGGCTCATTCTGCATAAAATGTAAAATATTTAGGACATGGAGATGTCTATTTCCATATCCCCAGCACAAGTACTTTGCTTCTTGCACTGAAACTAAAAACTAATACGATTTACTCATCAAGTTCTTGGGGAGAGATTTCTTTCTTGTGTTTTAACATTAGCTGTTGATTAGTGCTAAAACTGCTAGACTTTTTAAGTTATAGAGAAAGACACCGAATTTTTAAAAAGACAGCAGTGAACAGGAAGTCTTGAAAAACTTTTGAAACATTAATAGAGGCTATTGTAGGTTTCTGTGATTCTTCCTTCATTTTTTCAGGAGTGCAGCAAAGTTGGTTGTATCCTGTCTGATGTCCACACTGGGGGTTGAGCAGGATAGAAGGCAGTGGCTGTTTTGAATCTGCAGTCATCAAATCAAATTAATTCTCTTTTTTTCATTCTCTTTACAGGAGTGCAGCTCATATTAAAACTTTTATAGATCCCCTCTGAAATCCTTTCAAAAAGCTGTGGTCAAGTAGACGCTTTGAAAGGAAATATGTGGTAAAAAGGACTTCTGAAAGCTTAAATACCTGGTTGTGCTTTAGCAAAGAATGCCAGGAATTCTCTTCACAGGTGGGATGGTTTTACCTTTGGAAATTCAGCTCTGAGTTTACAGGCTAGTATTTCAGAATGGGTAGTAATTGGGGAAAATTTGGCAGACAGAGAGATTCCTGAGCCTGATGTGTAAACAGAACTACATAAACAATGTCTGATGTTGCAGTTCTGTTCTCATAATCTGTCTTTGGTGTTTCTTGAAAGAAAGCATGTCCTTGTCTCTAAAATGAGACTGCTTCTTATTCATAATGCTTCAGCAGCTGCAGCACCAGAGAGAGCTGCACCAGAACACAACTGAAGACTATTGTTCAATTTTTTAAGCTTTTGAGTTGTACCGCTTTGGGTTAAGCTTTGATTCAGGTTTGAATCCTACAATCTTTTGCACTACAATTCAAACTACTGAGTAGGGCCCGGTTTCACTTCTTCATCAAAATCTCAGCACAAACCCAAACCCACCAAATGTTTCCAAAACTATCTAATGGTTTATGTTTCACTTCTTCTGTTGTTGTTGATTGTTTTTATTTCTCTATGTGTTTTCATCTTAAAATTCCAAGTTCTCATTTCACAGAAACAAAATCAGCTCTTTCATTCAGATTCAAACACATCTGATAAATATCTCTTTCACAAAGCTTCATGAAATTAATTCTTGTGCTTAATGTTTCACAGCTTTTTCCTCCACTGTTTTATACAGAAATATTGCGTGTGTTTTCTCTGCACCAAGTACAACTCAGGAGATGACACTTTGTGATACTGCTTCCAAAACAATTCCTTCTTTGCCACAAAAAAGCCTCCATCCAAAGGGATCTCAAAACATAGTGCTTTAAAAAATCTTTGAGAAGAGAATATAGTTTTGATATTTTGTGCTAATAAGCAAAAATCTTCTTTTATAACACAGTCTGTAATGTTAACGTAATGAGCGTCTCTGGGCTGCAAAACCAGCACCTATGTGCCTCTTGCACCTGAAAACTGTGCATGGAGCCAGCAACAGTGTTCCTTCAGTTTTTCTGGTAATGTCTTTCTTGTGGATTTCTGAATTCCAAGTTTAGATCTCATGCTTCCAGGCTCCTCACATAATGATTTTTTTTTTCTGTTATGAGCAGCATATGAGCTAATACAAGCAGAAAAACTCTTGGTTTACTCTTCATAATTGTATCTAAACTCTTTAGAAAAATCTGGCATAGTAGGATGTGTTTATTCCGGGACCCGCACTACTGCTATTATTTACCATGCAGCTGGAGGTCAGAAGGTGTACTGAACTTTGTATTAGCACAGAGAAGCAAACTTCTTTATGATATAGCCATGAAGACATCTGTATTAAAACCACAAGGGATAAATTGGTATTTTACTGTTACACTTGAGAAAGAAAAGTCTGAATAATTTTGCTACAGCAACAGTAAGAAAATTAGCATATCATAGAAAATTATCTTTGGAAATATGTTTTGAAGGCTGCCTTGTTTGGGTTCTTTGTATAAGAACTGATCTTGACTCAAAAATAATTGCAAAAGAACTCTAGAAGGCCTAATACAAGACACATGAAGTCTTCCAGAAACACAAAAATGTAATTTATAGAAAGAGATTTGTGGTTGATTCACCAGCTTTTTTTCGCCATAAGGTAATTCTTATTTTTGTTTGCTGATAGATGGGTTTAATGGAATTAAATATTCCCTGCTGGTCTTCACAGTTATGTGAGCCCTGCTTTAAAAGCAATACCTTTTCATCTTAATAGTTTCAAGACAGTCTTGCTTCCTTACTTAGCTCTGGGCAGACACCTGAAGGAAGTTTGCCAAGAGTTGTGAAGACTCTGTCTTGTTGCCTGAATAGTGTTTGACCTCAGAATGACATACACTATCTTCAGTAAGGAAAACTTTTGACAATCTGGCCTCAACTGTTAGAAACTGTGAAATAGATCCATTTGCCATAAATTAGTATTTGTTGCTTCCTCCTTTTTCAACCTGTTTCTTCTTTCTATCTGTAGTGAGGCCTCAGTATGAAGAAATCATTTGGTCAAAACGAGCAAATTTTACTTCAGTCATCAGCATGTGTAGCTATCTACATATAAAATTGCAATTGGTTACATAATCTAAGTTTGTTAATACATTTTTGAGCATATTCAAGTAGTAAGAAATTAGAACTGTGTTACCACATGGTTCAGTCAGTATAGGAAGAGCCAACAATAGGAACTTGTCAGTGTTTCTTCAAAATTTCTTTCCTTGTGCCTGTTGGCCAGCTTTCCTACCTCACCATTTCCACACTGGAAAAACACTGGTCCCTAGCACCCCCGCTTTAATAGACAGAAACGCCCACCAGGCAGTATAAGCAGGAGGAATGAATGTTGCTTTGAAAAGCAGAGAATCTTATTAGACCATTTTTCTGTGTTGTGGCAGAATCCTCTCAGTTGCATCATCCTCTTTCCCCCCCAAAAGGATGCTGTACTTCCAGAAGTGTCTTGCTTCTCTTTTATCAGATTTATACCTAGACATGATGTCTTCCATTTGCTGCTGTTGGTTACTCATCTCATAAGTGCATAATTCTTGGTGTAAAGATGCTATAAGGCCTCACAGTAAAGAAATAATTCGTATGTAATTTAATGCCTCTTTTGCTGCTCTTTCTGGAAAAATACTTCTGGAATTTTCCTTTGTGGTAAGTAATCCCTGGGGACAGATCATAGAAAGAAATCAATGTTTGGTGGGAGAGAGCAAGGACATTTGTTAAGAAACTGACAGTGTGAAATCAGAGAAAATGTTGTCCCAGACAACCTTAGTACAAGAACATCTGTGTGATCTTGAAAGCACACAAAAGGAGACAAAAAACTTACGGTGCAAAGAGTGCCAACCACCTTATCAGGTAGCAATAAGCTATATGAACCTTTCTTTTGTGCAACTACTGCGTTCTCCCACCTGTTTTTTCTGTGCATCAGACGCTGAAGTCGTGTCTGCAGTTCCTGCCGAGTGAGGGTTTGCACGGGTGCCGCCTCCCCGCTGCTGCCTTCAGCACCAGGGCCGAGCGTGAGGACTAAAACAACTCCATTTCCACTGTGCCGTGACTCGGATTTGAACCGAGGTTGCTGCGGCCACAACGCAGAGTACTAACCACTATACGATCACGGCAGGCTGCAAAGGGCACGTCCGATCCAGTCTTTCCTGTGCCCCTCGGCAGAGCCGCGCAAGCATTGCCACCTAGTGTGGGCCGGCTATAACACGCCACCCGCGGCCACCCCGCCCCGGGCTGGCCACCACTATTGCGGCACCCCCGGGCACCCCTCGGCCGAAAACCGCGCTGCCTTCAGAATACGTGCCAGAGACAGGCACAAATGTCATGGTGGCAGAAAAGTACTCCTGCTCCTTTAGGCAACTAGAGTCTGCTGATGAAATCTTCCGTTGCCTTCTGTTTGGCCAGTATCTATCTTCAAACGTGCAGTAATTTTGGTCTGTGAATTTTCTTTCTGTTTTCAGAAAGCAGTGGGGGAAAACTTGGTGAAAGTACATTCGAAGTTACATAATTATTTTAAAAGCTGTTGAAAAGGAAGCATGAAAACACATGTTCCCCTCCTGCTGTAAGCCAGATTTGAACCAAAGTTGCCATAGCCATAGCACATAGTACCAGCCACTGGACTGTCACAGCAAGCTGGCACACTGTATGGGTTTTGAACAGACATGGCACAGAAATATCAAATCTAGTAAAACAACAAATGTTGACAACAGTAAATCATTGAAGAAGGATTTCTGTTCAGGCCTGAAAGTTAATGTTTCAAAACACAAGTGTTCTTAGTAGAGTTATTCTAATAATTGTCTTATTAAAGATCTCAAACCTGCCATTTAGTCTCACTTTTTAATTCTGTGTCTGACAGTGACAACAAGCAAAGACTGGTAATACCAAGTATCTTCACAATTTTGTTAATTAGTTTAAAAAGTGGAAGGAATTAGTGGATACACCAGATGGTTCTGCTGCTATCCCAAGAGACCTCGTCAGGATGGAGAAGTGGGCTGACAGGGACGCCATGAAACTCAACAAGTGAGAGTGCCAAAGCTGGCACCCAGGGATGAGTAACACCATGCACCTGCACATGCTGGGGGCTAACCAACAGCAGCGCAGCTTGACAGAAAATGGCCTAGGAATCCTGATGGACATGAAGCTGACCATGAGCCAGCAGTGTGCCCTTGTGGCAAAGAAGACCAAAAGCCACTTTGGGTGCATTGGGCAGAACATTACAACAGGTCAAGAGAGGTGACCCTCTCTGTGTCCTCAGCACTGGTGGGACACATGTGGGTGGTGTGGCCAGTTCTGGGCTCTTGGGTACAAGAGAGACATGAACATGCTGGAGTAAGTCCACTGAAGAACCACTAAGATGGTGAAGGGTTTGCAGCTTGAACAGCGAAGCTGGGACTTTTTACACCCAGGAAGAGCAGGCTTAGTGGAGGCATTTTCAGTGTGCATAAATATCTGATGGGAGGGTAAGGATGTTGGAGCCAGGCTCCTGTCTGTTGTGTACAGTGATAGGACAGAAGGTGATGGGCAGAAACTGAAATAAAGGAAGTTCTTTTTAAATATAAGAAAAATTTATTTTCTGTGAGGGTAGTTGAACACTAGTTGTCCAGAGAGGTTGTGGAGTTTCCCTCCTTGAGGTATCCAAACCTGACTCAGTATGGTCTAGGGCAACTAGCTGTGGCTGACCCTGCACAAGTCACCATGGTACTCGAGATTTCCAGAAGGACCAGCCAGCGTTAGTGATTCGGATCCTCAGGAAAGAGGAAAAAAACCCCAACAATATGAGCAACCTAAACCTGTTAACCAACAATAAAATGGCAGTGCTTGAAAGTATCTTTTTTTAACATTTCTGTAATGTATATATGTACTTAACAGCACAGGTAGTTGAGCAGGGGGAGTCCATGAGTGCCAAGAAATGGGATACTGAAAGCTTGACAATCTTCTCTGTCAAAACCCAAAAAAGTCTGTGTGAGCCAGAGAAGTAAGCAATAGCTAGAGACTGAGCATCTTAGTTGGTACAAAAACTTCTTTTATGCTTTCAGAATTGACAAAGGCTTTATAACATGCATCTTGCCCAGCACTTGTGTGTGCTATGTTTTTCCTGGGACTTAGAGGTACCCAGTCACAGATATGACATTCAAATGTATAGATTAGCAACATTTCCTGGAATTTTCCAGCTTCTCATTTTGCCAAGGTGGATATAGATTAAATTGTTTCAGGCAAATTCCACGTGATTATGAAAAAAGGAGTTGGCTATCTAGCAGCCACAAATAAATAAAAATATATCAGTTTACCACTGTATTGAGACCACACTCTTTTTATTTTCTTTTCTGCTTTTTTTTTTTTTAGTATCTTCATCCAATGTACCTGGTTGTATGTGCTGGAATAAAATTAGGAATATTCACAATTGTGCTGAAAATTAATTCCATTTATTGGATTTTATTCTGTCCCAGTAGTAGCACTTCTGGATTTGTTCCAAAGGTCTAAATTATTTTACCAGTGCACAAGGCCACATTTCTGCACCTAAACATGTGTGCATAGCTTTAACTGCAATTCTTTGTAAGACTGTGTTAAGTGAAAGGCTTTTACATCTGTAATACTTGTGCATGGTCCAATGGAGATAAAATGCCTATCCACTTCATATTTAAGACCTACTTCCATCCCAGTAATCTCTCTTCTTTCCATCCTCCATCCTTCTCTTTTGTTGAAAATAAACCATATTCTTGTCAGAAAACTGAATGCAAAGCTATGAATTGCACAGTAATGTGTGTCATTCAAGAAAAGGAGTGATTTTTGTACATTTTAAAGTAAAAAGCATGCTTGTGACATTAATAGGTATGAATCAAAGCTTCTGCCTTTGACTTATCTTGTGCGTTTGTAACTATTAAACTTGACTAGTTGCTGTTGGCATCAAGGGAAAACTTGTCATATTAGACTGTGTCAGCATGTCTGAATACAAAGCACATGCCTCTGGAGATTCTTTGGTTTGATAGCATGTTAGTTTCTTTAATTGACTGTGCTTGCTGAAATTTAGGTAAGACCTTTCCTAATTTGGAAATTTAGAATCTTGACCTAATGGTACTGCACCAGCAGGTCTCCTTGAATAATCCCGGCACACTGTGTTTCCATTCAAAAATGATCCAAGAACCAGTGGTTGGGCTTAACTTGGTAGCAGAAGCAGAAGAAACTTACCTGTTTTAGAGTTGAACGGTTGCTTTACATTAGAACAGGCAATGGCAACACCAAGGAAAAGAGGGTTCTAGAAAAAGAACTCAGGCACGTAGGTTTGAACTAAAGTCATACCATCTTTTTTATGTTCAGTGTGTGGCTGTTAGGGCATAATAAGACCATTTGGGTGTATAAGCACTCTAATTCACACTGGTAGAGCAGACCTCTGCCCCAAGGCGTCTGCGGAGTCATCCGTAGTACAGTTGTCAACATTGCAGGAAATGTCACTGCTACAGTTCAGATTCTGCTGTTGCTGCTAGTAAAATCCCCTCACCCTGTCGCCCATCTTCATCTTTCCTTGTTACTGCCTCTCCTTCCTTGTGTATCATGACTTAAATTTTCACTGGATTGAACTTGTTCCTGTGTAATTATAGCAATGTAAAGAAACCCATGGATACATGCTATGGGTTACTGCACACTTAAATAGTAATGTAAGTTCCAACAAAATGGCCCCAGAGTAAGAGGCTTCTTCTTGGGCTATGCTAAGGATGCAGGAGAGCTAGCTCAGCTGCTAAGGCCTGTGCACTTTTCTGAGAAACACAAGTGGACCTCCCTAAGGGGTGTGCATTCCAAAGTAAATTCTTTGATAAACTAAGTTTCATTGCAATCATCCTAATGACAAGGAATCACCAAATTAGTCTGAAAAATTCTTGAGGTTAAACTAAAACCTTGCAACCCAGTATTATCTCTGCAACTATGCAAAATGTAGAAATTGAGCCTCTTATTATACTTACTTTTCACTTGTCTGTGTTGTTATGTCTGGTAGATTTTATGAGAATTCAATGCAAACTGCTTAGCGTATGTGTGCAACATAATATTAGACAGAAAAAAGATTTGGTTTTGAAATGTGTTAGTGTCTTTTCCAGTGAAGTTTTTTAAAAATCCTTTGTCAAAACCTGAGTCTCATGATGAACATCTCACAATTTAAAATCACTTTTTAAATGAATTTCTCGTCGAATGTTAGTACTGGCTTAATGTAAAAGCGAGTGAACATTTTTTACTTAGATATGAATTTTGTAGTTTCTAAACAATACGCTGGATAATAAACCTACCTTTAAGTAAATGTGTCTGGCAAATTAGACATGTGTGATCCTGAGGAAATCCATAAAACATCCTATGACTCTGTTGAGTTGGAGTTCTGGTGCAGAAACATGACTCACATAATGCTGAAAAGAAACCAGAGGAGAATTAAGGGTAGATACTGAAAGCCAACACCAATCACATCCAGCTGTTTCAGTCTGTCTGGCACACATATGCCAAAATCTGTCTTAATTCATGACCGGTATTAAGTTTTGGGGTTTTTTTTTTATTTTTGAAGGTCGATCTAGCTCTAAAGCAGTTTAGAGGTGATACATCCCTCTGTCAGGAGCATGTCAGACCAGAAGAGACTGTTGTTAGGAGACTGCTGGTTTGAAATCCTACCTTTTGTACTCATAATTGATGTTGAAGTAAATGCAGAAAGCCAATCTCCTGTCAAGCAGGTTTATTAGTACAAACTAGCAACAAAACAGTTAAGGTTCCCCAAAGCTAATTGCGTATTTCCCAGGGAGGAAGACCTGACTCACGCTGGGCATCTTGCCAGGGCTGACCGGTCAGAGACCAAGACCTTTTTGGAGTTCTGTTTTTATACCCCTCCCAGGAGTCCCACCCCTCTCCCGAGAGTCCTCCCCTTGATGGCACGCTGATTGGTGTTGTCTAGTTGGTTGGTCAGACCGAGTCGGGTGGTGCCAGGGCATCAAGTGATTGGTAGGGCTCTACTCCAATCGGGATGCTTATCTTGTCCCTTTATGTTAATTGCCTTCAACACCCTCTTTCCAGAATATTTCTTGCCAGTCAACTTCAGGGCCGCCAACTACTGCCTTGAAACACACAGAACAATTAACAATACATAGAACTATTAACAAAACAATAAACCATACAGAGACCAATTAACAATCCACCATAATTACTCCCCCCCCCCCACTGTAACCTAATTAACCATTAGCTAGTAGTTAACACAATGTGATTTCTACAACAGAGGACTACAAAAGTCAACCCCTATAGCCATTTATAACAATGTAGACACATAGATAGCTACAGTCAAGGCCACCATTTTAAACAAATAAAAAAGACCCACTTGCAAAATCATGACTTTTGGGTGTTAGAGTGCAGAGCAGCCACACAAATGTAGATTGCTTGGCTGTTCAGACAGTACTGTACTGCATCTATTCAGAAGAAACTTTTCCACCAGAGCACCTCTCCTATGAGGAAAGGCTGGGAGAAATGGGTTTGTTCAGCTAGGAAAGAAAAGGCTTCATAGTGACCTAATTGTGGCCATCCAGTACCTGAAGGGAGCCTACAAAAGAGATGGAGAGAGGCTATTTACAAAAGCATGTACATGCAGTGAAGCACTGAACAGGTTGCCCAGAGAAATTATGGATGGCCCATTCAAATGTTCAAGGCCAGGTTGATAGCATTTGGAGCAACCCGGTGTAGTGGAAGGTGTTCCTGCTCATGGCAGGGGGGTTGGAACTAGATGATCTCTAAGGTCCTTTCCAACCCAGACTCTTCTATGATTCTATGAACTGTGGAGGTAGTGAGAGAAATTTTCCAGAAGCCACATTTAACTTGATTTACAGCTTGCTCTTGGAAAGGATAATCATGACACAAAACCACAAAAGAAATGTTTACACACCTCTCTTATGCAGAGGACTGGCAAAAATGTCAGACCAGCTGTTACAAGGGAATACTCATCCGTTCATTTCAATCCTATAACCAAATTGAATCTGATCATGGGTGGTACCCGAGCATCTTTCAAACTAGGAAAAGGATTTCAAAACCAATTTTTTAAATTAAGAGATTGCTTATAAAAATAAAAGTTATTTGAAAATGCATTAGACTCTTGGAAGCTCAGATTTCATAAAACAAGGTGCATATGAAACCTAGAACATTTTTTAATAAGGTTGAGGTTTTCTTCTTGGAAGTAAACAGGTTTTTCTCACATGTTCCAATATGAAGATTTCTATCAACAGACTTACTTAACAAAGCATGAAATGACCTTTCTGTTGCAATTCTACAGCCAGACACCTTGTAATTCCCCCTGGGTCTGGGCAGCATTGTCCCCCTTAGCATTAGCCAGCAAACATGAATGTCTTGGTTTTTTATTATGTGTATCTCAAGTCTGGTGCTTTTTCAGTTCAAAACACTTTGTTGGCTTTCGGAAATCTTCATCATAATAGCTAGTTGCTTAATTCCTCTAATACATAAATAGTCATTAGCAGCACAGTATAATCCTTCTAGCAATATATTGCCATTCCCAGCAAACACCAGAAGTGCATGGATCAGAAGCAATATCAATCTCTGCCAGGGGGTCTTGCCCTGTGGTCCCGAAGGTATAGATACATGCTGACAGCCGCGTTTGCCTCCTGTTGTCAGCTCATAGCACCTGTGGCTGGAGCAACTTTACAAATTTTGCTGCTACAGCTAAGCATTTACCTTCAGCTATCAGACGGCACTCATTGCTCTTGCAAGAAACAAAAACCATCTACCAGTTCCTAAAGGAACTCACACAGATTCCTTTTGTCTTTCAGCTGCTGCCTGTAGGTCATGGTTTCTAGTGTAAAATCATGTCACAGCACAAGTAATGAGAGATTAATAAAAGACAAGATGGTCCATAAGCAGATCAATTATGTGAACTGTTGTGCAATTTGATCAAATCTCTATATAATTTTGCTTAAAATGGTGCATTAGCTTCTGTACAGATGCTTTCAGATTTCTTCTCTGTGCCTGTTTATGGATATTGCCACTCCTGTTACAAATGATTTTTTTTCAAGGAAAGGTAACCTTGGTATCACCAGAACATTGCTCAGAACATCCCATGTTCAAATCCCTGCACATAATCTATACAGGACTATTCTTGCTGTTGTTTGGCTATCTAAAAGTCTTTACTCATCTGTTTTTGATGTTTTCTTCAGACTTAAAGATTTTTTTAAACAACCTCAGAAGCATAGTGGATGGTATATTATAGGTTTATCACAAGTTCATTCTGTATAATGCTGACAACACAATCTAAAGCATCAGGCTAGTAAAATACTATTAGTCAGTGAGATAACAGCAGTGGACCAGGGTGTCCATGAGAACTCAAATTCATTTCCCTGTTGATACCATCCCACTGGCAACTGTCAGATGTTGACAACAAACATGCTAGCACTTTTCCTGCTTCTGTGAGACTTTTCAGATTGCAGTGAAAAGATACTGTAATTTCTGTTTTCTTTTACTTAAAGTACTACTTTATCTTTCCAGGGATAGCTTTTGTGAATTCAGTTGTGACCCTTATATTGGGTGCGGTAAAAGCTGCCTAAAGGACCATCTCAACAACCTGCGCTATAAATACTACACAAATGCATTTTCTATTCCTGGTAACAAAACAGAAGACTTTAAAAGTTATTATGTTATTTAGCATTAAAACAAGGATGTTCAGATTATTATAACCAGATTTTGTTGTGCTAACTGCGTTTTGAGTATGCTGTTTGGAATAAGAAAAATGCTGCTCAGGGGATGACAAAATGAGAGACACTTCTAAAAGAGGCCTTTGAAACTCTGGAGGTGGCAGAACTTTGTAGTGTTTTCAGTACTAAAGTTAGAAAGACATTACACTCCATTATATGATCTTTTATTGTATCTGCTGAATGCAAACTGTTGCTGTGGGGTTCTGCAACC
>VYZQ01050602.1:5313-23707 GCA_013400655.1 Mystacornis crossleyi
TTATAGCCATGTCATATAGCATTATGCATTTACTATGAAACATAGATTTTCCTTTTATTTAAGAATACCTCCAGAATATTTTTAAAAACATAAATGTGTTTATGAAATACTTTTCCTCTAGCTTTATTTCTATGCAGTATAATCTTTAGCCTCCCACATCACAAACTGAATGCCTCTGCAAGCATCCTGAATTCTGCTGTTTGATACATTTTCTTTCTATTTACTGAAGTATTATAATAATCCTTTTAGCCCTATTACACACTATAATGTGTGATCCCAGACTGAATACTGGGGGCTGTAATTTAAATTCAGATTCTGCTGCCCTCTCTAAAGCTCTTGAGCTGCACCCTTGTGAGTCGAGGCATCAGCAGAATCTTTTGATTCAATTATAACTTGGCATTTAATTGTGAACTATGTATTATTCTATAAATAAACCATAACCAATGGTTTAAAGCAGCAATCATTTACAAAGAACGTGAAATGGGAAGCTCCAGGCTTCTGCTGAATCCACTGGTTCACATAAGAAGAAAAAGAACACTTCTTGTCTGGAAATTCAGCACAATTACTGCTTGTTGACTACTGCTTTTTCACATAAAAATATAATGCAAAAGTACAGATGAATTTTGAATTCTGTAGATATTTGATTTTCCTAGACATAAAAATGTTCAAATTGAACCTGAAACATGTTATTGTATAAAGATAGCAAGCTGAAAGGACTATTTGATGGTGTCTGCTCATTGGCCTAACAACTAATTGTAATAATTTTGACCATACAGAATCACAGAATGGGTTAGGTTGGAAGGGAACCACAATGGGTCATCTGGTCCCGCTTCCCTGCTCAAACAGGGTCATTCTAGAGCACACGGCACAGGGTTGAGTCCAGATGGTTCTTGAATATCTCCAGTAAGGGAGACTCCACAACTTTTCTGCACAATCCATGCCTGTGCTCAGTCACCCACACAGTAAAGTTCCTGCTCATATTTAGGTGGAACTTCCTGTGAAAGAGTTTCTGCCCATTGCCTCTTGACCTATTGCTTGGCACCACGAAGAAGAGCCTGGATCCATTCTCTGACATCTTCCCTGCAGATACTCATAGATATTGATGAGGTCTCCTCCCAGACATCTCTTCTTGAGGCCGAACAGGCCCAGCTCCCTCAACCTTTCTTTGTAAGAGAGATGCTCCAATTCCTTAATCATCCTTGTTGCCCTCCACTGGACCTGCTCCAGGCTCTCCATGTCCCTCTTGAGGAACCCAGAGCTGGACACAGCACTCCTGATGTGGTCTCACCAGGGCTGAGTAGAGGGGCAGGATCTCCCTTGACCTGCTGGCAATGCCCTTCCTAATGCACCCCAAGATCCCACTGGCCTTCTTGGCCACAAGGACACTCTGCTGGCTCATGGACAGCTTGTTGTCCACCAGGACCCTGAAGTTCTTCCCTGTACAGCTGCTTTCCAACAGGTCAATCCCCAGCCTGTGCTGGTGCATGGGGTTACTCCTTCCCAGGTGCAGGACCCTGTACTTGCCTTTGTTGAATTTCAGAATGTCTCTTTCTGCCCAGCTCTCCAGCCTGTTGAGGCGGCACAGCACTCTGGGGTACTGACTGTATCACTCTCTGAAATAGAAGGCTGCTAAGTAGGCTCAGCTTTCAGGAACCTTGAGCAGCTGCTACGTGTCTTTGCAAGGAGCTTCTATGTAATTTAGGCTCTGCACTTTTCTTGCATCCTGTTGACTGTCAAAGATGAAGTCAATAAAAGGAGAAAGATGTACAGAGGCTTCTCATTTTTACAAATGCATTCATAATAATCACCCTGTCTATGACCTTTTTCCTATTTATTTCTTTATGACCTTGTATTTCCCTGTCAAATTACACTCTGTCATAGCATCATTTGTGAAGTATATTTTGTTGTTTCTGGCATAATAAGGCTTATCTCTCATTACGGTAAGGTTTATAGCTGTCACATTAAAAATGATCAATATTCTTTAACAGACAAAGTTTACTCAAAATCATTGTGGCAGACAAGAGGCCAAGTTTGAATTTACCATTTTAGCACAGCCCATTTAATGAAGCACACAGACAATATTATTTTGTAGAGGCTAACAAATCCACATAGTTCTAACATTTGATCTATAATCCTATCCATTTCTAAATCCAGGAGATGCATTTAACACAGAGATTAATAATTAAGGTTTATTAATATTTAATAAAACTGCAGTAATCTTCACTTTTAAGTTTAAATAACAGTACCATTTTAAAGGATTTGGTGGCATTTTTGTGGATGGTTTTTATGTTCTGAAACAGAAAATAAAAAAGAAACAAGACTTTTTAAATCAAGTAGATATACTGAAATTGAATTACCTTTTTCTACAGGCTGCTTGCCACAACTATGAAGGAATGGCAGATCAAAGACAGCAACATTTCATAGATTAGTTCAATTCAAACAAGTTGTGTTTGTCTGAGATTAAATGTTTGCAAAAAAATTGTATGTTTGTATGCATGAATTGAGTTCAATGGACAATAAGCAATGGCAGGCTCTAGAGCTTAAAAATCCACTGTTTATTCACCAAAAATTATCTAATACATGTGTTTCATTTTGTTTTCAAAACCTTTTTTATGGTATTAAGCAGTTGACTTGTTACTGTTGTCTGTGAAGAAAGAGATTAGTGAAAATGAAGGGAATTTTTTCTGTATTTTTTTTAATTATAGGTTTAAAAAATTCTATTAGGATGTTTTGACAGATACTTAAAATTGAATGCATATTATTAAAAAAAAAAACTTTCATTTTCAAACCAGTTATTTACTTGTAATTTAATTTATAGAAAAAACCCTAGAGTTCTGTACCAGTCTATGATCAAAAATACAAAACTACAAAAGTAAAGCAGTTTAACTGACAACATCCATATTTAAAATGTTTTTTCATGGCCAAATGCTCAAGACCCACACCAAAAGAAATTTTATTAGAAAGAAAAATGACAATGAATAATTTATTATTCCTTTTTTTAATTAGTATCACCTTTTAATCTAGTGATTATTTAAACGGTTAATAAGTTTTTGTACTCTGTAGATTAAGCACAAATATTCCAAGTACATTTTCTTTTCTGGATTTTGTACATAAATCACAAAGAAGTCACATCTGTCCAAGACTGAATGAATTTGCAAAGACCGAAAATTATTTCCATAATAGAAAGAATAAATACATCAGAAAGTTTTTTGCTTCAGTAGGCACCTATATATTGTAGTTTGGTTCTAACTCAGAAGTTCCAAGATGTACTTCGGTGTATTAAATTTACAAAAATTTGTACTTAAGATGAAACCTTACCCTCACAAACATATCTTTGGTACTGATGAGTCAAAACATAAATTCTTCCATTCAAGAACAAACTGTACGCTTCACTAATGTACAGTGTTACTTTTAACACTGATATTTTTAATGTATAGATATGTTATTTTTCAAATCCCTTTCAGGTGTCAGTAGTTGTAGTCATAACAAGGAGATGGGTATCAAAGCAATGCTGCCAGGGTGGCTCTGCTCAGGTGTACCAGGTATAATCTTTAGAGAGAACATTCTCCACATCAGGCCACCCTTAGGCCTGAAGGTCTCATTTGTCTTGTGGTCAGCTGATCCTGGTACTGTAGAGATTATATTTTCAATACTAGGTATTGTTTGTACTAGGTATTTTGGTCTTCACTGAATATTTAGTATATTCCGTTTCATCTCAGTCATTGCATTAATTTCACTGTTTAACTGTTCCTCAAGACTATAAATCATTATGACCAATATGGTTCCAGATATTGTGCCACCATATGTTTAAATTTTCCAATGTATACCCTATTAAGTTAATATTTTAATTTTTCATTATGACTTTTTGTTCCTTTTTCTCAGAATGATCATTTAGATTTAATGAAAGCCAGAGATAAGTGTTAGAACAAATGGTCCATGCAAACTAAAGTACTTCAGTTTATCCTGCAGTTCATCTTAACCTTGAATATTGAAACACATCCACATATGAAAATTATGTAGTTGACTCTAGTGACCTAACCTATATAATCCTCTCTGTGGGATGCTTCTGATAGCATATGCTAAAGAGGAAAAAGACTAAGAAAAACCTTGCATTCCTGTAATTCAGATTAATTGAATACTTAAGGGAATCCAAAATGTTTACTTGGTGAGACAACACTACAATGTCTTCTCATACTGGTTGACTAACACCCACCTGTCAGATTTCCTTTTCTTTCACATTTCCTCCAGTTTCCTGACATTTCTTACCTATTTTAGACCTGAAATATGCCTTTTAAACAGAATTGCCTGTTTAATCGAAGAGTACATGGATACAGAAAATTCTTCAATTTCTATAAATCATAACGTTTTTCATTTTGCTGTATCAACTGTTATTTTCTCTCTTGAGAGGACTTAGTCAAAGACCCATTGGAGAATTTTATACATGACAGGTTCATATCTCTGCATTAAAAGGCTTGTACAAATATTTGATTTTTTACCTCATGCCTATATCTTTCCCACTGAAAGTTTGCTCCTTCGATTTAGTTCTTTGTTTTGTAGGTAATCTATATTTTCTGGCTTGCCTTCCTCTCTCTTCCCTCTCAGTGTTCAGATTACCAATACACTCTGTTGAGCAGGTGAATGGGAGATCTTTGTTAGCAAAAGATGTATGTAAAAAGAGTGTCATTTTTCCATTCCTATCACATGCACTGTGATAGGCTGATTCAGCTTGATATTTTAATTAGTCAGAAACCAGACTTACTTTTAAACATTATAGAACTAATGCATTTTTCTCTGTACTAAGATGCACGAGACCAAGCAGTGATCTGGGATTTCTAAACCTTAAGTATTTAGAGAGAATGATGCTGCTAAGCACTCTGCTCTCCATGAAATAACATTTCTCTGAGTAGCTGCTGCCTTTTCCATTTTGCAATCCGTCAGTCTCCTACAATGTTTCAAGAACGGATGAAGGCTTTGGTTTTATTTGTGCCTATTTATCTGCTGAGGCGTGAGACTCTCAGAAAGAGTATGACTGGCCAGCATTCCCTTGATGCATGTGAAGTATTAAATGGCTTCTCTCACACCTCTCACAGCAAAACAGATTAGAGAAAGACCATGTACACAGGCACTTCCTTTAACTACTGTCATCTAGCAACAGTGTTCCCTAGAAACATCACATTGTTTAATTTTTTGTCTTGCCACTTCTTCCCTTGTCTTTAAACACCCTATAACATCAGGCATAAAACACTAAGTAGTTTAAGTTTTGCTGGTGCAGGAGGACTTTTCAGCCATGAATTTCAGTTTTTAGCAGATCAGAGGACAGGAAAGGTATATCCTCAAATATGCACTATGTTCTATGAAAATTCGTAATGAATTGGGCTACTTTGGTGGTATATTTGGATTCCTGCTTAACTAATAGATAGCAATGTTGCATCTTTAAATTTCATCTTTCATTTATAAACTTGATAGCATATGTACAGAGTAGATTTTAATACTGGCTTTAAACTATCTTTATTAATCCCCTTCATCTCGGGCTTCACCTGGGTGTAGCTATAGGAATGTGATTAAATTGGACTCACCACAGCAGATATCACCCTCTAAAGAAGCCAGTTCAGTTTTCTCAGACACTATACCCTAGTATTCACATTGCTCACCAGATGTTCTGGAATGCATGCTGGGACAGGACTCGATAGGTACCACTCAGGATTGTGATACCAGATAAACCTGGCTTGCTGTACATCACACTGTGAAGTTTGTAAGTACCAATGGAAAAGCCTGCACAGCTATGCTAATAAAGATCATTTCATTTAATGAGCAAAATAACTGTGCTACATTGTATTGAAATGCATATCAGAGTAAGGTGCTCTGGATTAAAGTCTTGGAGCAGTACACTACAGAACATCTGCAAAAAGGTTGTAGAAGTGTAGTTCTACAGAAAAATTATTGAGCTCATAGGGAATAATATAATAAAATAGATTTAATTCCAGCAGATCTCTGACACATAGGCCCTCTGATTTTTTTACTTAATTCTTGTTTGAATTGAAACATGTCCTTTAGAACGCATTTAATTTTGTTTTACAGATTTCTCATGATCCTTCCCCATCATCACTACAATTAAGCTGTTAAAATGGTCACAGTCACACAATCTGCCAAATGTATAAAGAGCTCGTCTTGTATGTTGTTGGATTGCCTTACATGTCTGTCTTTTATATTGGAGTGCTTTTTATTATGGCATATATAATATTTTAATGTCTCCAGCTTCCATTTTTTTTTTAAATAAAAGCATAGAAATAGTTTTTCTCTTATCTTCTGTGGTATTTCAAGTATATCAAGGTGTGCTGGTTTTGGCTGGGATAGTTTTTATTTTCTTCACGGTGGCTGGTATGGAGCTGTGTATTGGATTTGTGCTGAACACAAGGTTGATAGTATCCAGATGATATTGTTACTGTTGAGCAGGGCTTAACACAGACCCAAGGACTTTTCTGCTTTTCCTACTGCCATGCTGGGGAGGAGACTGGGGGTGCATGGGAAGCTGGGAGGTGACACAGTCAGGACAGGTGACCTTAACTGACCAAAGGGACATTCCATACTGTATGACATCAGGCTCAGTATATAAAGCTCCTGGGGAAAGAAGGAATAAGGGGGAGAGCCTCTGGAGTAATGACATTCATCTTCCCAAGTCACCATTGTATGTGATCGGGCCCTGGTCTCCTGGGTTTGGCTGAGCACCTGCCTGCCCATGGGAAGCTGTGAATTCATTCCTTAGTTTGCTTCGCTTGTGTGCATGGCTTTCCCTATTAAACTGTCTTTATCCCAACCCATGAGTTTTCCAGCTTATACCCTTCCGATCCTTTCCCTGATCTTTCTGGTGGGGGAGTGAGTGAGTGGCTGTGTGGTACATGGCTGCTGGCTGGGGTTAAACCATGACACAAGGCTTACTGAAAGTCAGTATTAAAAGTCCAAAAGGCCACTCACAGATATTTTTCTTAGCTCTATTTGTTAAAAGTTATCAAGAACTTCTGATTAAAAGTATATGACATTACTGGCTCCAGTTTAATATCCTGTTGAGTTACTGTTGAAATTGAAAGTATTTTATCACAGTCATGTTCTGACATCAGTTTTTGATCTTTCTCCAAGTACAGGGCTATGCTGAGCACTATTTAGAACAAAAGATACACTTATACTTACACAGACCTTGCATTTGTTAAATGTTACTGGATTTTTATGCAATGCTATTGATAACTCTACTATTACTACTTTAATAATGGATCTGTTACCATTTGTTTTTTCTTGATATGAGAAGTGAAAGAATACTTTTAATTACTTGTCACTCTGTTCATTGTTATGTCCTTTGTTTCCTTCCCACATTTTACCAGTTCCTAATTTCTAGTTTGTTATTAAACTTTTCCCTCCATCTGTTATTTTGTTTTCATATTATATTTGCCGGAGTTACTTTCACATTTACTCCTAGCTGAGCATTTTAACATATATAACTTTTCAGTTGTAATTCCTGCAGAACACTAATAAATTGTTCCCAACACCATCCACATTTCTTGCATAAAAACTATTTTTTCTGGGGTAATGACTACTAATTGTCTCAGGTCTGTAATACTGGACTTTTCAAGCAATCATTGAGTGCATGTGTGTCTAAATACATTATTCCTTTGCTATATGTTACAGAACAAAGATACTAATTTGCTGCATTTTAGTTTTGTGATCACTTCCTCTGTCAGTCACAATGTGAATTAAAGCAGGCATTGTGACATGCAGATGTCACCTTTGCCTCTGAGATTCTCCCTTTCTGTCCCTTTTAGTGAGTATTTCCTTCCATGACAGTAGTTGCTCTGGGAGCTGGAGAACTTACAGTGATGGGACATTGTAGTGTTTGGGGCTACTTTCAGACTGTATTACCTTCAATAATTCCAGTCATTTACAATGCTTCTGCTGTGGATGCAAACATGACTATGCATCAATCCTTGTATGGAATTTTATCCAGCCACTTAATTTTTTTTTCCCTGCCTGCTATTCCTCATTTTTCTACAGCAGGAGCTCAGTAGTGCTTCTGCATTGCTTTGCTGCCATATACCATTTATTTTATCATAAAATAACACTTATCTCCTGTAGAAAAGAAACCCTAATGTGGTGGTTTTCTTCTCATTTTCCCTTTCTGTGAGATAAGAACAGGGAGGAATACAAAGCAGGCACCAAACTTTAAAGAATATAAAGAAGTTTATTGCTACAACTAAAAGTAAAATGAAATAATAAAGAATTTAAGCAAAAACCCCTTTCTTCTCCACCATCTCCCCCTTCCACCTATATTATAAAGACACAACCTTAAAAGTATTCCAATCAGTTTACTGCTGTATAGCAGTCTTTCATCAGTCCATTTAGGGAGAGGAGTCTCTTTTGCTCTTGCTATAGAACCTTTCCACAAGAACAATCTTCTCATGGCATCCACCTGGGATGGGTTTCTGTTGGCATGTGAGAGTCCCTTTCCTCGATTACAGCTTTTCCACAACTGTTTTCCAAGGTTCACTTTTAGCTACTGGGGTACAAGTTTAAGTACAAGCAATTTCAAAAAAAACAAAGGTTCTCTTCATTTATCTCTGGGATAAACCCCCCTCACTATAGAGAGAAAACCTGGGAAAAAAAATCTAAAGCCCTTCCGTAGGTAGCTTCTCTCATTTGAACCAGGACGAGGTAGGCACTCCTCCAGGCCTCCACCTTGGTGTGAAGCAGTCCAGGAAAGAAGAGAGAGGAAAAAAATCTAAAATCATCTTCATCTCTAGGAACAGAGGTTTTCTTCTAAACCTCATCTATCCATTGTAGCGCAGGCACTTTCACTCGTGGAACAGAGGTATTCTTATTCACCTCATCTATCCACGTGGAACAGAGGTTTTCTGGTTCACCTTATCTATCCATTGTAGCACAGACAGTTAGAAAGCTCTTTCCCCCCCAAGCTTATAATGAAGTTACAAGGGAGTCTCTAATATATCTTAGTCCATCACCATAGTTTTACAAAAGAATTTCAGCTTTCTAGCATCTCCTCTATCTCTTCTCTCTAGGCTTCAGCCCTTTCTTCTGTGTCTTTGCCTTTCCTGGGGAAGGATTGGTATTTGCAGGTTTCATCTCTCGGAGGAAAAACTTACAGCACTGAAGGGGTTAATCTTCCCATGCTGGGACCTTGGAAACTGGACCTTATCTTTTCCTGCTGGAGCAGCAGCCTCGGCTGTGCAGCTGCTTGCAGCCGGAGCTGGTTTTCGGAGTGAAGGGGGGACATCTCGGCCCACACTGCCAAGCAGCAGCTTGGGGCTGTGGCCCGGCCCCCCACCCCTGGGCCCTGTGGCCAGGGCCTAGCCCGGCCCACCAGGAGAGGCCAGCCCGCATGGGGCCGGGGGCCATGGCCTGGCCCCGCCAGGGCCGTGGGGAGAAAGGCCATGGCCCCGCAGTGGAGCTGGACCATGGCCCGACCCAGCTCCTGCCGGGCCGCACAGGTTCATGCAGGCAGGGCCCAGCAGGGCCCCACCAGGCCGGTCCAGCCCCGCTGCGGCTGAGCGGGCCCTCAGTTACCTCTGCCAACGCTGGAAAAGCAAAAGGGCAAGTCTCGCCTTGTCTCTCTTTAAATGGTGTATTTTACAGAGGCGTAACCCTTCTCTCAGTGGCTCAATAGAGCTGTCAATATTCAAATTAGTTAATTGATTGGTTCTATCAAGTTCTGGAGGATGTTACAACACCTGTTGCTGCAAACATCACCTCCTTCTCTCTCTGTCTCCACGAAGAAACAGAGACGGAAAGAAAAAAAAGAAAACCTGAAGAGCAGGAAGGGTGCTAACCCATGACACCTAAGAATTTCCATACGTCTTCAGGTTCTTTACACATAGTGTAAACATTGTGATATAGAAATGTCAAGTTGGCTTCATTGATTTTAGATGACATATAAAAACAATAGCGAGTATTTAATGAACTCAGCTTTTCCTAAGTTTCATGCTGTTACCTCCAGAGCTTAAAGCCTATTTGATTTATTACCTGTCTTCTAGAAGTTCTAGTTCTGCTCCTGAGATAATGACTGATCTTACTTTGGCTCTTATTTACTCTTTCCATAAATAAAAAATAAGTTCTGAGCACCTGGACACTCATCTGTTTGTGCCAGTGGAAGATATGCTGTTTTCTGCAAATATAAGTGTAAACATTGGAGAACTCGATAGAGATTCATGAATATTACTGGTATCTACAGTTTCATACTGACTCATGTTATTTCTAATGGAAGATTAAAAAACCTACAATATTTTCTAACCATATTCAATGTTCAAAAACAAATAGGAATCTCTTGATGACCTTCTTAATAAGACTTTAACCTGAAATCTTTCCTCCTCTTAATTTAGATCAAAGAAGCTCTTTATTTTGTGCATATGACTTTGTAACCTTATTTAATTATTCTCTGGAAGTAGCTATTGTTAAGTCCCTACTATTTAGCACAGTTCAGCACATATTTTCAACTGCTTACAGGAACACACTGGGAAATGTGGTTTAATAACACTTCACACTTATTAAAATACAAATTCTGCCAGAGCAAGTATATGCTGCTGCTATGAATGAATAAATTTTAATCATAAAATGTCCAAGTGAAAATTCAGCCTATTCAAGAATTGTCAAATGTTTTTGTATAATAATGTTTGTACCTGAATAAACATGTTGGTGAAGTAATTGAATGTATTGTGATAATGACTATTAATGCAGAAACGACTGCACAGAGATGAAAAACAATAAATGCTGACAGCTTTTATATTTCTAAAAAGAGTAATTTCTAATATATCTTTATAATACTTCTAATCAAATATTTCTAAAAGTTTAAATATATTTGTAAAAAATCACAGCAGCCTCAAAACACTTCTTTAAAATATGTCTCAATGCTGAAAGAAATTTATGTACTTTTTTTTTTTCTCGCTCTTTTAGATATTTTTAAATGCAGATACAATCCGCCTGGGAAATCTACCAGTGGGTTCCTTTTCATCCTCCTCCTCCTCCTCCTTCTCCTCCTCCTCGCCTAGCTCTTCAGCTCCTCGCCAGACTATCTATGAGCTCTGCGCCTGTCCCAATGGTAAACTTTACCTGTCCCCAGCAGGAGCAGGCTCCACATGTCAATCCAGTAGCAACATCTGCTTGTGGAGCTAGAATGACTCCGTTTTATCCTCACACCAGAATAGCCTTTTGTTACTATCCCTCTGCTTCACAGTTCTGTTCGGTTTCCCTTGTGACCAGTTCAACGCTTCAAACGGCCTGCAGAGCAACTTCTTCCACTGTAAGCAGGAATACAGCGCTGCCTTCTCTTGTGGTTTGTGCTGCCACTCAACACAGAGATGGGAGAGAGCTATCCGGAAATCAATGTATTCTTCATCAGGAAACCTAGAACATAAAATCACCTTTTTATCCAAAAGGGACAATAACACAGGTGCCTTTACTACTTGAAGTGAAGCACATAGTTTTAGATTTTTGCAGGACCTGGGTATGAACTGCACATAAATATATATTTGACAGAGAGAGAACGTACATGAATTCGGCCAGAATCTGATGGTGAGATGAATTGGTTCCCCCTGTATGATAAATAACTTAACCGTCTGAAAGCACAATTTTCCATTCATCTTTTTGGATGTAAACTTTTATCCCTGAATTTTAAAATTTTAAAGCATTGTGTGATGCTTGCTTTACTAAACTAATTCAGTAAACGGTTTTTAATACAAAAAGAGACAGAATTCCTCCCTGAGTTTGGTTTCTTTAAAAATGTGTTGTTACTATTTGTCTACTAAGTCTAAGGTTTTGTACACTAGGTAAATTTTGGAAGTACTCAGCAATATTACTTTCGAAGTTAAAAAGACATATGCTCTTGTTTGTCAGATCTGAATGACCTTATATAATATTTTCTTGGCCACTGCATGTGAAACGATTGCTTTAAAGTGATTGGTTTTAAAACATACAGTTTCTGGAAGAGAAGAACAGGGTGAAGAAGGAAATTCTGATGATATGTTTGTTGATCAGTGTATTGCTCTTCAAAAGGTTCTTATAATTGGCAAATACAAAACCAAGAGAGAAATCTTCAAAAGTATATCTTGTCCATTTTCTGACTATGTCTAACTGCTGCCACTTGAACACAGTGCAAAGGTTGGTACTAATGGAACGTATGATGCTGAGAAACAGTGCACTAACAATTTGTATGACATTCACATTTATTATTCTCTTTTGTTTACTGTCTGCTGCTGAGGTTTCAAAGTAATAGTAGTATATAAAAAACTACACATTAAATGAGATTCAGTATTAAAAAGTACATCGATATTACGTTGACTTTACCAGGTCTGTGTTTAAATTATACAGCCACGTTTATACTCAGATCTCTCTATTGACTTTCTTTTTTGACAAGTTTCATGTGGGATTTATTTCTTGTATCAATGTTCATACTTATTTGGCTTGATTGGTAATTGAAACCTTATAAAATGCCTTGTATGCTGCTGGTAAATTTGTCACATCCTTGATTAACAAGAATATCTTGAAACTTGCAGAACCCAGGAAGGTAAAACAATATAAAAATGTTTCCATTTGTGGAAGATAGCTTGATTTTGTGAGGTAAGTGTGCTTTTTAATTCTATTCTTTAAATTACATCACCTAGCTTGTATTTTTAGAGGCTTCTGAATCTAAGATCGCCAATGAAATGAGAGCTTTTGCAAAGTAATTCTAAAGCCAGGGGAGATGGTGCAAGGCGGGTATCTACTCCTTTTTTTTTTTTTTTTTTTTTTTGAGAAAAAAAGTGAGAATGAACAAACTAGTACAGTGATTACCTTAGCATTTTTTTACCACTTAATAAGGTTGATTTTGTTTTCACTTCAGGTGAAATTCACTCCTATGCTGAAGACCAGCACAAGACATGTCAACGGCTTGACTGGTGCTTGCCGTACCATCGGCCCTCTTCAGAGGTGTGAATTTCATCCCATAGCAAGAATTCTATATTTTCAGGTTTTAACAGTTAAATGAAGATTTTAAATTTATTATTTGATGTCTTCAAAAGAAGGCTGTTAACAGCTGACTTGTCATCTATTTGAGATTTTCTTCTTTCAAAGAAATTATACTAGAAAATATTGTAAGAAAATATATTAGAACATGAGAATTTTAAGTAAGAGGGACAAAAAGAGTTACAGATGAAAAAAAGATGACAATAAAACATCAGAAAGTGTAGCCATACAATACACCCTTAAAACTTTAGGGATATAAATATTTTTTTCTTATGCACACAAGTAATAGAATGGTAGTGTGATAGTCATGAATAAATAGCATTTCAGGAGGAAACGTATAAAGATATGTGTGAGGGCCTATCTACATGTAGTTATTATCTGTTCACACCTACATACACCTGTTGCTTAAAAGATGAACAAATATAGTGACTAATCTACTAGATGAATTAAAATGTGGCTTCCTACAAATTACAGGTAGGCTAAGGAGCTTTTTTCTCCTCAAAAAAACCTGCAGGATGACTTGCAGATACTTTGTCGTGGATTTTCCACTGAAAAATTCTTATTGGTTTGTTCTTCACCTTCTGAGATTATTTACCTTTTATTTGTTTAAAAAAGGTCTCTGTTCAATGGATGGAACGACCCAACCTTAATAAATTTTACACCAACTTGGTTGGGAATGGACAGGTAGGAAAAAAAAGTATTTTGTTACTAAATTAGTTTTAACAGCAAGACTGAAATAATTTACCACTTTGTACGAAGAGAGCTCAGAAGAGATATGTGGATAGTACATTGGACTCCAAAAAACCAAGCGAGTAAGTTCACATAGCTCTGCACTGTCAGGATATTCATTATTGGAGTCCCATCAATATGAAGTAGAGCATATTTAAGAGCTTCAACAACCTATGAGATAGAATAACAAATTCTCATAATGTCTTAATATTCTGGTGAATTTCATAATATTGATGTTTTACTTTAAGTCCATTGAAAACTGTAAGAAGGGAAGAAAACAGTTTTTATTTTAAAAAGTACTTCTAGCCCAAATAATTTCAGGGAGTATTGGAAAAGTGATTTCGATGCATTAATCATACTAAAAAAATAAAATGCCATCCTTATGACAACAATGAAATATCTGAAAAGACTTTACTGGCTACATGTATTTAATATATATGATAGATTTATCTCTTGTAAAAATATTTGTGTCATATTATAGGATACTGTCTCTTTCTTGTTTAAAAAAAAAAAAAAGAGAAAAATAAAAGCATCAGCCAACCTCTCTGAGCACTGTTAGCTGTATGGTTTATATTGCAGTTCATTCATTGGTTAAGTGTTAAGACCAAAGACAGACACTTCTATTATATCCAACACTATGACACTGCTGTTTCTACTAATTCTGTTGGAATGAAGAGATGAGAAGTTGTAATTACAACATGAAATGTAACATAGATTTGTGCAGCATTTTGAGCTGTAGATTTTCACTTTTTTCCAGGGTTTAAATTTTTGTCAGTGTCTTGCAATTACATTACTATTCATGCATATGGGGGGCTTTTGGTGTTCCTAAGAAAACATGCCAAGATATTGCTTCTTTGAACTGACGTTATATTGGTTTGCTTGCAAAGATGGTTTGACTGGATAAAAGAATTCACTTTCAACCATTTTAGATGCAGAGGATTATTAAGTCTGGAAGATACAGCCATAAAACTCTAGAAGGATTTAATGAAGGATGTTCAAGATATTTGGTGGCTAACATAATGTACCCTTTAAGGGTTTTTTGTTTTACTTGTTTGGTTTGATTTGTTTTTAGATTCTAAATAATTGCTAAATAAAAAACAAATTAAAAACCTACAAACTTTAGACTATGGAATTGTTATCCGCTGATTCACTGTAATACACATGAAAGTTCAAGGATCAAAATCTGAGTGTCATATTGTTTCAATCACTACTCAGTAAAGGTCTGCTAACCATTTTTGTTTTGTAAGCTTCATGTGAATGGTTTTCTTGTGTATAGAAGTATATATAAAAAGATAGGAACTATTTTCTTACACATACTATGCAATATGTTTGTAGAACTGCAATATTACCAAAATTACAAAAGCTGTGCTTTTGTACTCTCTTGATTTATGTAAAACAAATCTTTTTTCTATTTAATGGACTGTCTGTCTTAAAATTGTGGATAACCTTATTCAAAAGCAGTACACTGAAACTTTTAAGATTTTTATTTCATTTGCCTTGGATTTTTTTTTTTTTAATGAAAATAATAGCAAGGTTTTGGAAGTTGGAAATTTCTTTTTCTTGGAAAGCTAGAACTTTTTCAGCATGTAATTAACTCTGTCAGTTTGAAATGTTTCCTGTACTTCTTTCATTTGGTCTTAGCATTTCCATCTGGTGCTACTATATAACCATAAAGAAATGTGATACATTAAACAGGAAACATATCAGAACTAATTTCAAGAATAATCAAGCAGGAATCTTGCTAAGGGAAAGAAGAACATATAGAATAGCCGATGAGAAACTTTTATATTTTCTGTATATTTCTGATAGATTTTATTTGTTAGTTTGCATTTCCTTACCTCTGTCTACATTAGCAGCATGGTAATAGCTTTAGTTTGTTTTTCAACTGTTTTGTCCTCACACACAGAATATAGCACAGTTTTATTTCAAACATTTTTTGAAAACAACAGACACTGCATTTAAATGTAGTACTTATGTTAAGAAAACTCAATTTTTAAAAAGTTTAGGCTTTATTTCTACATCAGCATTAGTAAAGTTAAAATTACAGAGCTGCTTTATCATCTGCCATATAAGCATATTACACTACTCAAGTACCTTTGTGTCTTGCCAGAATAAGCTTAAACTGCATGTTCATGTTTGAACTGCACTTGTTCACAAGCCACTTGAGAATTACACAGTCATGTAAAAGGTGATGTAACCAATGCAAACAAATGCTCTGTGTTTAACCTGGGCAGTGTCAGTGCTGGTAACAGCACAGCCTTGCATAGAGCTCTGGCAAAAAGCAAGGTGAGCATTTATGGGTCTGTTTACATTGAACTCCTCGATGTCATATTATGATTTCATCAATATCCAGAGTATCTAGCTTCACAATGCCTAAAAAAAATCAGTAATTTCTGTACAAGAGCAACAGTTGTATAAAACTATCAGTAACATAGGACAGTATATCAGTAATATAGACTGGTAAGTTTCAAGTGACTAAAACATGATAGCTGATACAGCAAGAAAAATTATTCTTAGCCATTTTACTCAGTGTTGGACAGGTTCCCCAGTCCAGTCTGGGGAAACTACTGACAGTAAAAGATAAATAGAAGATAAGTGAAAAAAAATCCACCATAAGGATTGTGTTGATTCAACACAGTCCACACTGAGACTAGAATTTAATACAAGCTCTCTATGTAAAATATGGATTTGTCTCCTCTGAAACTTTGAACTGAGCTTCAGATTATGTCATTTGAATTTGAAAGTATTATTTGATCTTTAACCAATATATTTCTTATACAGGTCAGGACAGGAATAGTTTCAGAAGAGCTGAGGTAAAATCTTCAGATTTTACCTCAGCTGATTAGAGTCTGATTAGAGTCAAATAACTACAAAAAACCCTAGCCTACCTAACTAAGAAAAAAAAAAAAAAGGAAAAATTGAAATTTGAAAGTCTTGCTGAGTTTTGGAAAAACTTTAAGTGGATTTCACCTTTTTAAGGAGTGTCCAGCTCTACCAGTGTCTCCAATTCTGACATCTTTAAGCAGTGACAGCAATGTATTTTAAAAAATTTGGCCTTAGGGCTAATCAGCTTCATTTAATGCGTGACTTGATCTGAGAAGCAAAAATGCCTTTTAGTCATATGTATACCTCCTTGTTTGTAAGACCCGCAACAGAGAAGTTCAGCTTTCAACATCATCTAGAGACAATGAAAAGTAGGATTTAAGTATTAGAGAAATATTACTGAAGGCAAGATGTATTGTATTCTGTGCTTATGATATTTTGAGAGCTTGCATACAGTCATTCTTTACCACTGAGAGATCTGCATTCTAGCACAATAACTTATTTCTAAGTACATATTTCAGAACTATTCTGAAAAAAATACATAATTGTTTTCTTTCTAGGTGGTGTTTACTCAGTTTTCTTGTCCCAAACACTGCAACAGTTAGTAAGTCAAATCCTGCTTCTTAACTCCCACCCACTCTTAACTCTTCTTCAGCTGAGCTTCAGTTGTGCCCTTAAGCATCCTCCTTTCTTCACAAATAACAAAAGAATAGGCAACAAAAAGAATTATGCTGTCTCTTTATCAGGATGCTTCCTGTGTGACAAACTGTGTCAAAGGGAAGATTGTTTGCTTTGTGACAACAAAAGTTATACAAGAAGGAAAACACACATAGGTAAATATCATTTTTAGTCTTACTAGAATGAAACTTCTAGAGTGAAAGATTTTAGACTATAGACTTCTTAATAACTTTTAATTTCTCAGAAGTTTTTTCATTCAATGAATGTATTTAAAATACCATAAAATAAAAATGCAAACTATCCTGTTATATTTTTTTAATAGAAAAGGAATCACTGAGCTCATTATTTGTCCCTCTCTACTAATATACTTATTTACTTTTACAAATTTGAAAGGAAAAACAGAGCTAAAATGTTAAATAGTATAAAGATAACTATTTAAAATCCCTACTAATAACAGAATATTGTTCCTTTTAGTTCATGACTGACATTCTTATTCATCTTTGGTAAATTAATGCTCTAATTTCTTATACAGTGGCCAGCCTTTCTTTCTGTTGTTTTGTGTGATTTTTGGGAGATAGGAAGTCCCTGATGGTAAAGGAAATAAGATACCTACACAGTCGTAAAAGAAGCATCTATAATATTATTCCCCATACTACCGTTGAACCAGACAAGGTATGGGGGCATTTACTTGTGCGGAGAGAGGGTCTTCTACAGCATTTAAATATTGTGAAGGAAATAGTCAGGATGCTTTCCAGCTCCATGCTCCACAGGATGACTGAGACACGGTGTTGCAATAAGGTTCGAGAGGCAGACAGAAGGGAAGTGGTTTTCTTGATCTGCAGTAGTGATGTGTAGGACGGTGCTGCATAGGCAGTAAATCCAAATCATATTGCAACAGTAAATTATATAAATATAGTTCAAAGGTGGATTTTTTTTTTTTAAGTGCAAAAACTGTCATGAAACTTCTCTTTAAGCCTCAGAGAAATGGAAAGAAAGTCAGGTGAAGATGTATCATAGATTCCTAGAATGGTTTGGGTCGAAAGGAACCTTAAAGAGCATCTAGATCCAACTCCCCTGCCCGGGGCAGGGCCACCTTCCGCTAGACCAGCTTTCTCAAAGCCCCTGACCTTGAACATGACCTGACCTTGAACACTTCCAGGGATGGGAC